>PITA01018268.1:0-40892 GCA_004023965.1 Spilogale gracilis | reverse complement strand
AAAAAAAAAAAAAAAAAAAAAAAAAAAAAAAAAAAAAAAAAAAAAAAAAAAAAAAAAAAAAAAAAAAAAAAAAAAAAAAAAAAAAAAAAAAAAAAAAAAAAAAAAAAAAAAAAAAAAAAAAAAAAAGCAGAGCTGGCCAAACATGCATCAGACAAAATAGACTTTAAGTGAAAAACTGTCCCTAGAGGCAAAGAAGGACATTATGTAATGACAAAAGGATCAATTCATCAAGAAGATATAACATTCTAAACATATATTCAACTGACAACAGAGCACCTAAATAAATAAAGCAAACATTGAAAGATCTGAAGGAAAAATAGACAGTAACATAATAATAATAAAAGACCTCAACCACCCACTTTCTTTTTTTTATTTTTTTTTCTTTAAGATTTTATTTATTTGACAGAGAGAAACACAGCCAGAGCGGGAACACAAGCAGGGGGAGCGAGAGAGGGAGAAGCAGGCTTCCCGCCGAGCAGGGAGCCCGATGTGGGACTCGATCCCGGGTCTCCGGGATCATGACCTGAGCCGAAGGCAGTCGCTTAACCAACTGAGCCACCCAGGCGTCCCACAACCACCCACTTTCAATAATGGTAGAATATCCAGACAGAAGTACAGTAAGGAAACAGAGGACTGGACAATATTATAGACCAAATGAACCTAAAAGAAACATACAGAACATTCCACTCAACAGCAGTAAAATATACATTTTCTTCAATCATGCATAGAACATTCTCCAGGAAAGAGCACATGTTAGGTCACAAAGCAAGTCTTAATTTCAATAGTAAGAATATCAAAATCATACCAATTATCTTTTCAAAAACAAATCAGAATGAAACTAGAAATCAATAAGAGATGGAAAACTAGAAAATTCAGAAATATGTGGAAGTTAAATAACACACTCTTGAACAACCATTGGGTCAAATACGATATCAAAGGGGAAAAAATCACTTGAGATAAATGAAAACAAAAGTATAACATATAAAAACATATGAGATGCAGCAAAAGGGGAACCAGGAGGGAAGTTTTGGTGATAAACAGCTGCATTAAAGAAGAAAGATCTAAAAACAAAACCCAAGCTTAAACCTCAAGGAACTGGAAAAGAAGAAAAAAAACTAAGCCAAAAGTTAACAGAAAGAATAAATAATAGAGATGAGAGAATAAATCAATGAAATAAAGAACAGAAAAACAAATAGAAAAAAATAAACAAAATCGAGTTGTTGTTTTTTTTTTTAAAGAGGAACAGACAAACCTTTAGCTGGTCTAAGAAAAATTAGAGAAAAGAATCAAGTAAATAATATAAATGAAAGGGGAAGTATTACACCTGACAGGAGAGAAGTTTAAAAAGGACCACAAGGGACTACACAAAAGAACCCTTGCATGCTATTGGTAGGAATTCAAAACAGTGTAACTGCTTATGGAAAATACTATGAAGGTTCTTCAAAAAGTTAAAAATAGAACATATGATCCAGCAATCCCACTTTGGGTATATATCCCAAAAATTGATATCAGGATCTCAAAGAGATATCTGTGTTCTCAAGGTCTCTGCAGCATTAGTCACAACAGCCGAGATAGAGAAACAATTTAAGTGTCCATGGACAGATGAATGGATAAAGAAAATGTGTATCTATGCAGTAGGATGCTATCCAACCTTTGCAAAAGGAAATCCTGCCATATGAGAGAACATGGATGAACCTAGAGGATGTGATGCCAGGGGATGTGATCTAGCCACAGAAAGACAAATACTGCATGATTTTGCTCATATGTGGTATCTAAAATAGTCAAGCACCCAGGGGTGCCTGGGTGGCTCAGTCAATTAAGCATCTGACTCTTGATTTTGGCTGAGGTCATGATCTCAGGGTCTTGGGATCCAGCCCTGCATTGGGTTCCATGATCTGTGGGGAATCTGTTTGAGATTCTCCCTCTCCCTCTATCTCTCCCCTCTTGCACGTACACACACACACGTGTGTGTGTGTGCATGCATGCATGCTCTCTCTTTTTCTCTTTCAAATAAATAAATAAATCTCAATAAAATAAAATAGAATAGTCAAACTCATAGAAGCAGAGAGTAGAATGGGAGTTCCTAGGGACTGGAAGGTAGAGAAAATGGGAAGTCATTGTTCAAAAAGCATAAAGTTTTAGTCTTCAAAATGAATAAGTTCTAGGAGAGCTGCTGTACAACAGTGGGTCTATAGTTAACAATATTGTATATAGTACACTTAAAATTCTGTTCAGAGGGTAGATCTCATGTTATAAGTGTTCTTACTACAATTTAACATACAACAAAATAAACCAATATTCGTCATGTATCAGAAACATAGCTGGAAATTTATCCAACAGCATGTTCCCAATCATAGAATTTTTCAGTTTTACAATCTGGGAAGAGGAGTTTGTAATATCTGGCTGTCCTTACATTTCCCTCCATTCCTTCCCCAAAACACATACAAGATAGAAATGGAAAAAGCATGTAAGTAAAAGTCAGTTTTCCCCCCAACTCTTGGGCTTTATAAACTCTAGTCTTGAAGCAGCAGATTGTGTCAAACTACCAACTCAGATTCAGAAGATAATGGTGGGACCTGAGACCCCGCATTTCTAGTAAGTTCCCAGGTGATGCCAATGCAGCTCTTCCAAGGACCACACTTTGGGTAGCAAGATGCATACACAAGAGTCTGAAGAAACCCACACACCTGCTGCAGACTGACAACAGCTGCATTTTATTCCACATCCTCAGTTTTCCTCTTGAGGTTAGGAGACAAGGATCCTCATCAGCCAAAAGACCAGCTTCCTTAGCATCTTCCACCTGGAGAAAAATGGTCCCATTCCCATGTTCATAGAGGCTCATTGTACTTAACCTGTTTATCCACTGGCGAAGGTTTCCTTGGAAGGAAGGAAATGTTATCTAAAAATAGCAATGCCTTATATTTACACATGGTTTATTATTTACCAGATGTACTCACACATGTCAGTTCATATCAGCCTCAGAACGATCCTTAGAGGTAGAACAGAGGAGCATATTCTAAACCTACTTGTTAGAAGCAAGAGGATAGAAGCAACTTCTTTCAGAGTTGGAGCTTTCAGGGAAAGCTTTAGAAGAAAGTGACTTTGAATATGAAGATCAGAAATGGATACAGTTTTGTGTAGGTGAGGGTTGGGGGCAAAAACATGCCAAGAAGGGAAGACGGGGTTCAAATAAACTATAAATATTTATTGAGCTACTGCTCCCCAAACCAGTAGGACCAGCAGGAGCAAAGACATTTTAACTTTAGTCTGTAGGAAGTAGGCACCATTAAAGAATCTGAATTTAGGGAGTGATCCATTCAGATTCAGCATGGGAACATTTGAGTTTCACACAAGCAAGGCTGGTGATAAGGAGGCCAGCCATGGGGGAAGGGGGGACTATGGGGAAGGGGAACAAGTGAGAAATAATGAAGGCCCGACCTGGGGCATTAACAGTGGAAAGGGATTAAAAGATACTTGTGTCTGATTGGATGGAGATTGTGACAGAGGAAACAGTAACTGTCGAAGTATTCAGAAAAGATAAGCTTTTATATCTCAAGGACCATAAAAATGTGCATGCCCTTTGACCTAATTATGTCTCACTGGGATTCTGGACTAAAGAAAGTAATCCCCCAAAAGCAAAATTTCCTTCCACAGACATGTCCATTATAATATTATTTATAACAGTGAAAGTTTGGAAACAACTGAAATGTTCGTAAGATGGTATGATTAAAAAGATGGGACCAGGGGCACCTGGGTGACTCAGTGATTAAGCGTCTGCCTCTGGCTCAGGTCATGATCCTGAACTCCTGATATGGAGCCCCATATCAGGCTCCCTTCTCGGCAGGAAGCCTGCTTCTCCCTCTCTCACTCCCCCTGATTGTGTTCCCTCTCTAGCTGTGTTTCTCTCTGTCAAATAAATAAATAAAATCTTAGGAAAAAAAAAAACAACAACAAACAAGATGGAACCAGGGAGAGAGACAAACCATAAGAGACTCTTAACCTCAGGAAACAAACTGAGGGTTGCTGGGGTGTAGGGGCTAAGGATAGGGTGGTTGGGTGATGGACACTGGGGAGGGTATGTGCTATGGTGAGTGCTGTGAATTGTGTAAGACTGATGATTCACAGTCCTGTACCTGTGATGCAAAAATACATTATACGTTAATAAAAATAAATAAATTTTTAAAAAATGGTAAGATTAAGGGGCGCCTGGGTGGCTCAGTTGGTTAAGCGACTGCCTTCGGCTCAGGTCATGATCCCTGGAGACCCAGGATCGAGTCCCACATCAGGCTCTCTGCTCGGCAGGAAGCCTGCTTCTCCCTCTCTCACTCCTCCTGCTCCTGTTCCCTCTCTGGCTGTGTTTCTCTCTGTCAAATAAATAAAATCTTTAAAAAAAAAATCTTTAAAAAAAATGGTAAGATTAAGTAAATTATTGTGGAATAAAGTAAAGTGACATAAGATTAAAAAAAATTGAAGAATATGTTTTTAAAAACCTAGTAAACACAGAGACATATTTCCTGGGTGGAAGAATTAGTGCTTCAGTGCTCTAATTTTTTTTCAAATTAATAAATAAATGCAATGTGATGCCAAATAATTTTTTTCTAATTTGAACAAATTGACTCTAAGATTTTATGGAAAAATAAATATATCACATATTTCAAGAAAATTTTAAAAGGAAAAGACTGTGATAAAGTACTTGTACTAATAGGTATTATAATATAATAATACAGTTATCCAAATTATGCATTATTGGCATGCAAACAAAACAGTAGTGCCCAGAAGAGATATAAATATATATGTAAATGTAATGTATGATATTGACTTTAGAAGTCATTGGAGAAATCATGGATTTTTCAATAAAGGGTAATAGAATAATTGAGTATGCATTCGAAAGAAAATTAGTATTTATAATATTTATAAATAAAAATATATAAGTATACTTAATGTTTATAATTCACATATAATATTTAATACACTAATGTGCTAATTAATATATTGCTTGGTCACATTTTGACTTAAATGTATTATAATTGAATATTAATTATATAGTTAACATATGTGATATAATGTATTTATAATATTTATAAATATAATACATAATAAATATAATGTTTATAATTTTTAAAAAATTCCTAGGACAATTAAAAATCTGTTGTTGAACATTTTTTCATGTGTCTGTTAGCCATTTGTATATCTTCTATGGAGAAGTGCCTCTTCATGTCTCCTGCCCGTTTTTTGATGTGTTCATCTTCTTTTTGGAAGTTGAGCTTGAGGAGTTCTTTATAGATCTTGGATATCAGCTCTTTGTCTGTAGTGTCATTTGCAAATATCTTCTCCCATTCTGTGGGTTGCCTCTTTGTTTTGTTGATTGTTTCCTTTGCTGTACTGAAGCTTTTTATTTTGATGAAGTCCCAAAAGTTCATTTTCGCTTTTGTCTCCTTTGCCTTTGGGGACGTGTTTTGAAAGAAGTTGCTGTGGCCGATGTCAAAGAGGTTACTGCCTATGTCCTCCTCCAGGATTTTGATGGATTCCTACCTCACATGAGGTCTTTCATCCATTTTGAGTTTGCCTTTGTGTGTGGTGTAAGGGAATGGTTTAGTTTCATTCTTCTATATGTAGCTGTCCAATTTTCCCAGCACCATTTATTGAAGAGACTCTTTTTTCCACTGGATATTTTTTCCTACTTTGTCAAGATGATTTGACCATAGATTTGTGGGTCCATATCCGGACTCTCCACTCTGTTCCATTGGTCTATTTGTCTGTTTTTGTGCCAGTACCATGCTGTCTTGGTGATCACAGCTTTGTAATAAAGCCTGAAGTCAAGTAACGTGATGCCCCCAACTTCGTTTTTCTTTTCTTCTTCAACAATTCCTTAGTGATTCAGGGTCTTTTTTGGTTCCACATAAATTTTAGGATTGTTTGTTTTAACACTTTGAAGAATGTTGGTGGAATTTTGATAGGAAAGGCATTATTTATCAGGGAAATTCAAATCAAAACCACACTGAGATACCACCTTACACCAGTCAGAATGGCCAAAATTAACAAGACAGGAAACAACAAGTGTTGGAGAGGCTGCGGAAAAAGGGGAACCCTCTTACACTATTGGTGGGAATGCTAGTTGTTGCAGCCGCTTTGGAAAACAATGTGGAGATTCCTTAAAAAATTAAAAATTAGAACTACCCTATGACCCTGCAATTGCACTACTGGGTATTTACCCCAAAGATACAGATGTAGTGAAAAGAAGGGCCATATGTACCCCAATGTTCATAGCAGCAATGGCCACAATCGCCAAACTGTGGAAAGAGCCAAGGTGCCCATCAACAGATGAATGGATAAAGAAGATGTGGTCCATCTATACAATGGAATACTATGCCTCCATCAGAAAGGATGAATATCCAACTTTTGTAGCAACATGGACTGGATTGGAAGAGATTATGCTGAGTGAAATAAACCAAGTAGAGAAAGTCAAGTATCACATGGCTTCACTTACTTGTGGGGCATAAGGGGTAATATAGAGGACAGTAGGAGAAGGGAAGTAAATGGGAAGTAGGGTAATTCAGGGAGAGAAACAAAGCATGAGAGACTTTGGACACAGAAACAAACTGAGGGTCTTGGAGGAAAGGGGGTGGGGGGATAGGAGAGCCTGGTGGTATTGCATGGAGCACTGGGTGTGGAGCATAAACAATGAATCATGGAACACTGAGAAAATAAAAAATTTTTTTAAAATCTATTATTAAAAAATTATCAGTATTAGAAGCAAAGAAGCAGTAGAGAAAACCCAGAGCCTTAACCCAGAATATAATGGACAGATTTATCAAGATGAAAACTCAAAACTTATTCGCATTGAAAGAGTCCATAAACAAAATCAAGGGAAATAGGACAGAGAAATGTTTACAATAGATTTCACTAGGTGTTAAGGTGTATAATAATAACAGAGACCTCAAAGATGAATTTTTGAAAAGACAAACATACCAGAAGAAAAATAGACATAGGATTGAACAGCCACAGTATAAAAAAAGGATTCAAATAATAAACATATAGACTCAACCTCCCAAGAAGTCAGGACACTGTGAATTAAAACAATAAGACCCCATATTTTGCTTACCAGACTGGCAAAGATCAGATTGATAAAACCCAGTGGTGGCAAGAATGTGAGAAAACATCCTTGGTAGGAGTGTATATTAGTAAGAGCATATATTGTTAAATATTGGGGAATATTTACCTACCTTATGATTCAGTAATCTCATGTCCAGGATTTTCTTCTGTAATAATTTTGGAGAGCAACTTGTCAGTGATTTATCAAAAGTTCAGTTCTCATTCCCTCTAACCCAACAATACCATTTCTGAATGTCTATCCTAAGGTACATGAAAAGATAATCACGGCAGCACTTTTACAATACAAAGATGAAATTACCGAAGATCTAACAATGGAAGGATGGTAGAATAAATTACAAACTAGACAGTCATTAAAAAGAAGGACTTTTTAAAGAGTCATTAAAGAGTCTTTTAAAAAAAGAATGAGTTCAGTCTGTAACTAGTAATATAATTGCACTAAACTTAAAAACATATAATTGCACTAAACTTAAAAAAGACACGTCACAGAAATTGTTACATTTTTAGTTTAAAAATATTTGCATGTTCATGTGGAGACATGACAACATACATGTAGGAAAGGGCTAGATAGGCCTCAATCTGCTCATGGCTGTCACCTCCAGAGGTGAGATCGGAGGAAAGGAGGAGGGTGTGTGATTTGGGAAGGTTATATCTGACTTTATAGATTTTTTTTTTTTTTTTTTGGAGTGCTGTGATGTGAGCGATTTTTTTTCACTCTTGGTATTTTTAGCATTTTTCTTTTCCTTTCTTCTTCTTTTCTTTTTTTTTATTTTTGAGAGAGAAATATAATCCTCAAAGAAGAAAGATGGAATACCAAAGGTGAAATTGTTCCCAGCCACGAAGGAGGAGAAAGAAGAGAGATGTGGCGAAAGGCAACCCAGAGAAGTCAGGGACAGAGAGAGTCTGGGGAGGGCAGGGGCAGAGAACCAAGGAATGACAGCTTCAGGAGAAGAGAGGGAGGGAGGCAGGGAGCTGCAGGGAGGCCAGAATGGTGCCACCCAGAGCTCAGAGGATGAGTAGCAATGTTGCAAGCTGGGGTGCAAATAAGGATTAGGCAGCCCTATTCCACTCTGCCTGTGCATCTCTGGAGAAACAGAGAATCAGGACCTCACCCTAAACCTCCTGAATCAGAAGGCTTTCAAGAGACACCAGACAGGGTAGCTGGGAGACACTCCCCTGATGATGGTGGTGTGCACTCAATGCTCACAACCACTGACTGAAGGCACTGGGAGCGCGGTGAGTCAGGCAAGCTGAGTAGTGTAGTTCATTCTTCCCCACTAAGTTTGACAGGTGCACAAAGGAGTGAATTAAATTAATAAAAGTTATTAGAACGTGGTAAAGCACAAATGGGTCACCGGGGTCAAGGAAGACTAGAGCGCGTTGCAGGATAAGATGAAGAAGCCCATGGGCAGAAGAGATTAAAAATTCAAGGAAGGTGATTAAAAAGTGGAAGGGGGACAAAAGAATTTGTTCTAGAATTTCTGTTATCGGTCAGACATTTTACATATGCTATCACCATTATTATTTCTTTTAGTGGTGATTAATAACCGACATTATTATTATTTTTGAGGAATATATTACTGCATCCTATTATTTACAGTGAGGCAACTGAAGCTTAGGAAATCCATATGAAGAACAAGGACTCAAACTCACACCCAAAGTATTCAGCCATGGAGCAGGGTCTTGGAGGCACAGTGACTGCTGGTGGCTTAGGGACAATGTCTGTGCCCCACACCACGGAGCAGAAAGCCAGCCTTGCCCTTCTTTCCCATCTTTTTCCTGGTGAGATGTGCATTAGTCGCTCAACAACCAATCTGTCCCGCACCAGAAGCCATGAGCGCAGGTGAGCTGAGCGGCCGGTAGCTGACTGAGAGAACCAGATGGAGTCCCTGGCCATGTTACTGAACAGGAAGCATCAGCGGATATCCGTGGCTATCCAGCCCAAAAGGATCACCAAAGCATCCTGGGATTTTCAACGTATTCTTGAGGCCTGGCTCAGGAAGCGGCTGCCAATGAATGTTACTTGCCAGCTATTCCAGGATGACAGTAAAAGTGCCATCAAAGGGGGAAAGCCTAGTGTTCCCGTAACTTTTATTTCTGAAACTTGAGAGGCTCTGTTTAGAATATCTCCTTGATACCCTCTCTGGGTTATGAAGCAATCAGCTGCAGTATTAATCAGTGGCATCAAACATACATTAGCAACTTAGTAATTGATGAGTAACTATTTGATTCAGGCTGTTACTATTTGTTTCAGTACTTTTTGCAAGAGAAAAGGTTGTGGTTGTGCATGGTTCTGTTACTACCAAATTAAAAAAAAAAAAAAACCCTATTAGAAAAAACAAATTCTACACTTGCAGAAAGTAAGAAAAGAGTGGCCCCTACCACTGTTTCTGGTATACTCGTGCGATGGAAAGGACACACAGCACCCTGGAAATTTGGGCTTTGGGGTATTAAAAAAGAAAGCGAAACCCTACTGGGATCACTGTTTATTTTCTTTTGCTCCTTTCACTCTGACCGCCCCCATTCTTGTCACAGAAGGGGAGATTCAACTCCCTGGGGCTCCCCATCAAATACTGTCAAGCTGCTGTTATTCAGAAATAAGGAAAGAAATCTGACACGGAGACGCTCCCTATCTTTACTGCGTGCGGGAAGGAAAACCATCTTCGAGGTCATTCGATTTATTAAGCCATTTTTATGATTGTTTTGCCTCTGTATTTTCTGGAGCAGCCTCCATGGAAGCTGTGTGGTCCTGATCATGCGAAACCAATCTGGGATGATCAGTTATTTCTTCTCCACGTCTCTGGGGTGTTCGGGCTCCCCCAAGCACCTCCCTCACCTTGCAAACAACCTGGCAGGCCCTGGACATTTTGCGTGCTGAAGAAAATCACTGTTTTGCCTCCAGCAAGGAACATAAATGTTGCAACACTGACTCCTCCTCTAATGAAGAAAGAGTGAACAAGTGCACCGAGTTGAGCTTCTTCTCACAGAGCCCGGGGGCTGGGAATGGCGGCACCCCAGAAGCTACCGTGAGCCGCCGGTCTTCCGGGCTTCCCTCACCCGCCCCCACCCCCGCCCCCGCCGCCTCTCCTTCTTAGTGGATCCTCTCCCCGTATCTGGATTTTACCCGCTGTTCGCGAGACGGCTTTTCACGCAATGGATCGCCACGTCCTTTTGCAGGAAGTGCTCACGGACTGATACGGCAGACTTTGCTCCCAGGCAAAAGTGAGTAGCCACCGCCGGGCTGAGCCTGCGGCGGACGCGCGCGCTGCACGGGGGGCTGCGGGTTCGAGAACCCGGCGCGACGCGGGCTGCGGCTCGCGGAAAGCACCAGAATGCAGCCTGAGGGAGCACAGGCGCTGGCTGCCCCGCGGCGGCCGCAGGTGTGAAAGCCGGGGCTCTGACCGCAGCCAGCACTACGGTCCCCTCGGAGAGAAACTAAAAGTGCCCCTCCCCCTTACAGCAGCACACCTCAGTCTTTTGAAAAGGCGTCGTCGGATGCGCCCTGGAGAGTGAGTTTCGGCGTGACCGTGGGATTCTTGCAATGTAAATTATTTACGCCAAACTGAAAAGAAAAAATAGCGGGAAGGGGCTCGGGCAGGTGAGGTGATGCCCGCGGGCTCGCGCGGCCTCCCCGGCAGCCGCGGGGGAAAGTTCAGTGTCACCGTGCTGGCCCGAAAGGCGGAGCTCCCCCGCGAAGGCAGCGGGCGCCGCGGCACGTCCGAGGCTCCCGCCCGAACCGTAGCCCCGAGCGGGGGCGGGAAGGAGGCCTTCCAGCAGGGGAGGCGGCCACCAGCCGAGCCCGCCAGCGGGCAGCGCACCCTCGGTCGACCCGGGAGCCCGGTGCCCTGCGGGGGACGGCAGGGCGGGAGTGCCGGCTCTTCCAGCTGAAAAATATCCTTGTAGTGACCTCTACCTGTGTCCAGGAGAAGCAGCCCACAGTGCCCTAGTAAGCAGTTTAGGGTTTTCTATGATCGGACTTGAAAACGGTTGCAAAATAGTATTGTTAGTCAGGAGAGATCCGCTTGTTTCCATTTATCGAGTTGGCTGGTAGATTTCTCCCCCAGTCTCACGCTTTTTGGTTAGTGGAGTGCTGCTATTCCTAACCGTGCCTCAGGCTGTGCAAACTCGGAAAGGCAGACATCCTCTCTGGGCCTCGGTTTTCGTTGCAACATTTAGGGAAATTAATCATCCCATAGAGAGATCTAATGTATGTATATGTATACACATACATAATATGTGTATATCCATAGTATATTTTGTATAATTATATATACTATATGCTATGTTAAATATAGTATATATGTGTATGTATAGTGTGTATATATATATATATATACACAGTATATCATATTATAGATATAATGTATAGTATATGTGCGGGGTAAATATGCTGAATAGTGTAATGAAGAAGCAGATGAAATTTTTAATTTTAGTGGTTCTTTAAAAAATGGGACTTAAAAAAATGGGACCCTTTTGAGAATTACCTATGAGTCTTCTCCCAAGAGGGGAAAAAATGTTCTTGTGTAATGAACATAAAGTTTTTCAAGCAATCCCTCAAGGTTTGTGGATGTTCCCTGAAGATCTTACCTGAACCCCAGGTAAACATTCCTTTCCTTCCTTTTGGGGACCTTTTGTATCAAAACCACCTAGCTAAACCTCTGCTGGCCACTGGGCTGGGTCTGGAAGTAATCTATAGCCCTAGGGTGGGGTCTGCAGTCAGCCATGCTACTGGAGGAGAAAGTACTCTTGTCATGAGTAAGCTCCTGGGATACCGTTTGCCCAAGACTTCACCAATCTCTGCCTCCTGGGGAACCTTCCTCACAAACTCTGTTCATGACTTTCCAAAGGTGAGGTCCTCAACCCTGGAGTTTTCAGTCCTATAGACAGCACTCGAGGTCCACCTGCAGAAAGTCACTGTCTCAAAGATGGTTCTTCAGATCACCTAGCTGGATGTCAAACAGCAAAAAGACAAAGCTTTGTTTTGAAACAAAGTGCTTTTTGCTCCCCAGTGCGTGATAGGAACAGTAATAGTGTTCTTTTGGACCTATGCACTTTTCTTTTAAAGTACTAAGGACTCCTCTTGGAGCATCTGGGTAACTCCGTTGGTTAAGGGTCTGACTCTTGATTTTGTCAATGCTGGACGTGGAGCCTGCTCAAGATTCTTGACATCTCCCTCTGCCCCTTCCCCCCAAAAAAGAAAAAAGGTATTAAAAAATATAAAATAAAGTACTAAGGACTCCTGTCTTGTGGAAGCCGAGTCTTCCATTGGCAATGTCAGCAGAGTAGAGCAGAGGACACATGGAGCTTTGTAATCCAACAAACTGGCCTTCAAATATTGGTTCCCACACTTGGACTAGCCACGAACTACTCTAAGCCTCACTTTGCCTGTTTGTAAAATGGGGAACAATACTGCCTTTCTTGCGCAGTTGTTAGGAAAATGGAAAATGAGAAATGGAAATGCCTGGTTTATAGTCAGTAGGAAACTGGTATTATTAATATTAATGTGAGGTTATCAGTGTTAATTAGTTTCATGCTTTTCTAGAGCAGATTACTCTTCTATGGGGCTTACTCTTTTCACACTGTCTAGTGCCACCAAGCTCTCGGCGTCAGAAGGTTGCTTCATGCCAGTTGGTTCCCAACCCAGTTCTTCTTCTTCAGAGCATTTAGAGCAGGAATAACCGAATCTTCTAGATGATTTAAGTGGTGTGAACATACACTTTGCATGAAAAGTTCCTAACAACTGTGCAAGAAAGGCAGTATTGTTCCCCATTTTACAAATAGGCAAAGTGAGGCTTAGAGTAGTTCAGTGGCTAGTCCAAGTGTGGGAACCAATATTTGAAGCCCAGAGACAATGAAATAGCCTATGAAGAATAATGTTCCCAAGCCTTTCCAGATCGAGCTAGGAGTCGAGTTAGGCAACATCTGGCCTCTGCAGGCAAGGCTGGCTCTGAGCCACTAACTCCCTTAGCAGCTTTTTTAGGTTGAAAAGAGCTCTGAAAAGTTTGCTCTTTACTACTTTGAGAATCAGGACACCATTTACAATTACCTCCCTGTGTGAAGCATTTATTCATTCATTTATTATTTAACAAACACTTGCTGAGCTCTGAATAAGGCAGACAAGGTCTCAGCTCCTGTGGAGCTTCTATGCTAGAAAGAGTGACAGATAAGCAGTGAGTGAGCAAATGCAGAAATAAGATAATTTCAGATACTGAGAAATGCCATGAAGAAAGTAAAGGAAGGCTGGAGGCTCAAGAGTAACAGGGCTTGGAGGTAACTTGAAATAGGGCAGCCAAGATGTCCACAGAAAGGTCACTCTTGAACTGAAACCTGCATAAAAATAGGGAGTCAGCTTGATGAAGGCCTGAGGGAAAGGCCTACCTTAGAAGAAAAACCTCCAGGGAAAGAGCTAGAAGTAGAATAAATGAAGCAGTAGAGTCTCAGAGATAATGAGATGGAGCCTTGGAAATCGATTTGAGTTTTATGTAGGAGAAATTCTTGATTGACTGCCTATCATACTCTTCTAGGTTGTGCTGTGGACTTACATCCTATCTTATTTAACCTACCCAACCATCTGGCAAGTTAGCTATTTTTGACTTGGTTTGATAGTGGAGGAAACCAAGATTTATAGAAGGCAAGCAGGTAGCACAAGGTCACAAAGCTGGTCTTGGAACCCCATAGTCTGTTTTGCTCCAAAGCCTAAAACCTTTTATTAACACAGCCTGTGGCCTTTGAGATAATCTCTTACAGAAGATGACAAGGAGCTAACAGAAGGAAAGCGTCAAAAGTGTATTAGGTGACTAAATGCTGACAGGTGATTTGTATCTCCAGCCCTAAATTCCAGTAAGTGTGCCTAAACTTGCTCAGTGGTGCACACTAGCCCTAGTTACGTGTGATGACTGGGATCTTGAAATGTGATTAGTCCAAACTGAGGTGACCTGTAAGTGTAAAAATATACCCTAGATTTCAAAAACCTAGAACTGAAACAAAAAATAAAAAACAAAAACCCCACATCTTTAATTCTTATACTGATCATATGTTAGAATGGTAATATTTTTGATGCATTGGTTTAGGTGAAATATACTATTAAAATTAATTTCATATGCTTCCTCTTAATTTTAATGTGATTAATAGGAAAATTTAAATTGCACATATGACTCACATTACATTTGCATTTAACAAAACTGGTATAGACTAATGAGTTCACAAATATATGATAGGAAACTTTTCTCCCTTCTTTCTAACATCATTTCTTCTCATTTTTGGCTCAGACTTCTCAAGTCTTACCTGTCAGGCGAAAATCAAGAAGCTTTCCAACATGCTAAGGCCAAGGGTCATTTTGAATCTAAATTTAGATTTACCTTGAAGTCACTTCCCAGGACAATGTCTTTGTCATTCTGACATTTCCAAAAATCAGGTTAGGAGACAGCTAGGGCTTCATGTTTGTATGCGAAACTCATCAAATAAGGCATCTCACTGGGGTGATGTTTCTTCCTCTCTTCCTTTTGCTTAAAGCAGCTTGAACAATATGCAGTCCCAGTTTCCAGAAGGACTGCTCCAAGAATAACACAAAGGCCATTTTGGTTTCTCTTGTCTGCTAGCTAAAGTGGCCTTTGAATATCACATCACTAAAGTAAAGATATGATTTGTTCCTGCAGTTTCGTGTATGCCAGGAGAGCAGTCTGATTCTGAAGTTGTTAGAGGAAGCTTCTGACCTGGGATATCAGAGGCCCGGGTGCTACTTTGTCTACTGGTTTGTGTGATAGCCCTCACCCTGCTTCCCCCAGCAACACTGCAGTAAGTTCAGAGGTGATGAGATAATGCCACATAAAATGCTCATGAAGAAGCAAGCTATGCAGAAGTTGGCCATGTCCCACTGATGACCTGAGGACTGTAGACATTCATCCACGAGGAAGAGATTCCTTTCTGTAGCTTGAGCAAAGCATTGTATGAGATGTTTGGGGGCAACTGGGTGGCTCAGTTGGTTAAGTATCTGCCTTCGGCACAGGTCATGATCCCAGAGTCCTGGGATCAAGTCCTGTGTCAGGCTCCCTGCTCAACAGGGAGCCTGCTTCTCCCTCTGCCTGCTTCTCCCCCTGCCTACTGTTTCTCCTGTTGTTCTCTTTCTCCAACAAATAAGTAAATAAAATCTTAAAAAGAAAAAAAAAAAAGGAAGAGATATTCCTTCAGATATGCAAATAGTGTTTGTTCATTTTCACTTGAAATCTACGTGGGGGTGGAATGACAATGAGAAGCTGAGTGCAAGTGAATTTTAGTGTATCTACATCAACAGGAGCCACATCTTTCAACATCTTCTAAGCCAAGAAGTCTGTGCCAGACTCCATAGGGAAAATAATAGAACAAAATAGAAGTCTTTGCTCTAGAGAAGCATGTTATCTTCTTGAGAAGATGAGCATAAAAAAAAAAAAAAAAAGCCCACCAGGAGCAATGTCAGATAATACTCTCCAAGTGTTATGTGAATGAAACAAGAGTTTGGAGATTCCAGAGGGCGGTGTGCCTGAGAAACACAAGGTACAAGATGGACATCAAAGGACATAAAATGAAGCTAAAGACAAATGGGGATGGGGTGAGAGGGCATTTCCAGTAAGAAAACACGTACTTGGTTCCACAGAGTCCCAGGACAATAGGAATGTGCAGAGAGGGTTTGGTGTTGTGAAAAGGAACACTTGGCATCGTGGGGGAAACTTACAGCATACTAATGCCTCAACCCCGCCCCCAGAGTTTTCATGTAATCAGTTTAGGAGTAGGGACTGGGTATCAGTATTATTATTGTTGTTGTTATGGTTTTTTAATTCTCCAGAATATTCTAAAATGAATATTCTGAATCAGAGTTGAAAACCACTGAGCAAAAACCACAATGTTTTTAGATCATAATCATATGAAATAAAATGTAAAGGGTAATATTTTAAAGGGAATTAAATGGACAATCAAGAATTGCGGTCTTTATGGAAATTTGATACACATGTATATTTCTTTTTTTTTTTTTTGATACAGATGTATATATATATATATATATTTTTTTTTTTGGAGCCCAACACAGGGCTTGAACTCATGATGCTGAGATCAAGAGTCAGATGCTCAACCGACTAAGCCCCCCAGGCTCCCCTATATATGTATATTTCTATGTGGTCTTTTTAATTCACTGATAATTGTTGTTTATAGTGATCCTATCCACTTGGGTTGTAACTAAGGAAACAGGTAGCTAGTTACAACTTTTAACTACCTGTTTCCTTGGTTCTTGCAGTGTCATGAAGTCAATCCTAGCTAAGTGTGGGGCAGCTGGCATGTGACAGCTGCTCGTGTCCACAGGGCTTGGTGTAATCTTTGCGAAGGGCTGTATTATCATGCCCATTTGTGCCCACAGTAGCTATTTTACAATAATCTCTAAACTTCCCTTACCTCTCCAACTTGACAAATTGGGAAATACAGTTTAATTACTTGCCTTCGGCCTCGAGGCTAACTGGCAACGGAGGTGAAATTAGTATTCTCAGCCACTGCATTCCCCATATCTTATTTGGCTCCCAAAGCAAGGCAGAGCAGCCTCCTGTTGCTGTTAGAATAGTCTGTCCCAGCAATGCCATTTCTTCCATGAATGAGTCAGTGTTACGGATCAGTAGGTGAAAGATGACAGGTTGACCCGAGCTGCAGCACCGAAATGATGAATGTCAGCAGGGGCAGAGGCAGCCACAGCCGTCCCCGGAGGCCCATCCCTGTGATCTAGGCGTTCACTCCTCTTCCAGCTCTACCCCCGTGAAGTGAAGGCTCCTGGACCCTAGAGCTTGTGGGCTCTTCTAATTCCTCTCCAAAGCTCCTGTTCACTGGAAGGATATTGATTTCTGTTATGCGCCTGAAAAGAAGAGAAGAAAGCCCAGCCATTTTTACAGCTGCATTTTTAAAGAATTCTTTATGTATTTTGGGAACTTCTTTCCTTTTTTTCTATCTCCAAGTACATTACTATTTCCAATATCTTCTGTTATAGCAAAAAGCAAGTCTCTAAAACAGTAGTCCTCAACATCTATTGCTCATGGCAGTCATCTCAGGAGATTTAAGAATACAGATGCCCAGGCCCCACCCCTAGACTCACTGAATCAAGATTCCAGGAGTAGAGTCTGGGCATCGGTATTTATTTACAATTCTCCTGGTAATTATAATATGCATTGGTACAAGGTGATCATACTGCTCAGCTAAGATCCAGATCTTAATTACTTGTTTGTATTTCTCCTTTCGTCTTGTTTTAGATCACATGACCACAGAGAACTATCCAAACCATATTTGTGTTGTCATTCTACTCTTTGGGAAACATAGTTTCTAGCATAATATTAAGTCTTCTACTTATCTAAACTAACTCCAAACTCAGAATGCCCTGCGTAGCCTCATCATGAAAATTTCTGTAGGTACAATTTGGAGATCAGATTGCCAGAAGCCTGATAAGTATGAGATGGAAAGATAAAGGTTAAGCATCTCTGCCACCCATACATTAAAGTTCCCAATTGCTATGTTGATCTTTAGCAATACCTGCTTTCTTCTCTCAGCCATTTCAAAGCCAATTAACTCCATTCTTGTCCACACCCTTATTAAAAATGTAATTACAGCAGTATTCTCCGGGGACTGTCATTGGATAGACTTTACAAAATGAAATGGACAAGAACTAACTAGGTCATATAAACCCTCTCAGTTCCAATAAATCATCTGGGCTGCCGGCCCCAAGGTAGGCTAGGTTGAGTCATGAATTTTAGTTTGGAAAGAGACAGTTACAAGACACCCAGATATAGAAGAACATGAGATACAGAACATGGTTGTGGAATCCATCTGAGAATAATTTTCCTGGGTCCAGTTAAATCTGAGACTCCAGCCATTCTCAGAAGGTTGTATTAATGCCAAGAAGCATCCTAATTTTGGGCACCTGGGTGGCTCAGTAGGTTAAGCATCTGCCTTTAGCCCAGGTCATGATCCCGGAGTCCAAGGATCAAGTCCCATATCGAGCTCCCTGATCAGCGGGGATTCTGCTTCTCCCTCTGCCTCTCACCCTGCCCATGCTTGCTCTCTCTCTCCCTCTCTCAAATAAATAAATAAACCTCTTTTAAAAAAAGAAAGAAAGAAAGCAACCAAGTTTTTATACTACATTTGGAGGGCAGGGGAGAAAGGGATTGATGTACCATTGTGCTTCTCCGGAGTGTTACGATTGCAGAGTTAGAAGATAAGACATTGTTGCAGAGAGGAGGGTCAGTAAAGCCCTCCTGGGAGCAAAGCATCATGGACGTGGGCAGTTTTAATTCACTCGACTTTGACAGAGGGTCCACTACAGTCAAAGGCTGTTACATGGCTTGGAAGGAGACTGATAAGGTTCCTGCTTGCATGGAATTTATAGTGCAGTGAGCAGAAACAGATACCCACATCAAGAAACCAATAAGTAAAATCCAGAAAGTTGGTTAGCGCTTTTCAGACAGATGAAGGGAGGTAAAGGGAATGGGATCTGATGAGGGCTGCCTTCAATAGGATCACAAGAGGTGTTCTCTCTGATGTGCTGGCCTCTGAGCTAACACATCAGTGTCAAAGCAATCCAGAGATCAGGAAGAAAGAAGGCCAGGTAAAGGGAACAACAAGAATAGACTCCCTGAGATTGGAAAAGGGTTGTCACATTCGGGAAACAGAAAGGAGACCAGTATGGCTGGATCACATGGAGGAAGAGACAGAGCTTCAGGCAGGAAACAGACACCAGAGGGCTGGAGGTCATGGGGTGAAGTTAGGATTTTAAGTGCCTTAAGGAAATCATTGGGAGGTTTTAAGTAGGGAAGTGATGTGTTCTTTTTTGAATTCAATTAACATATAGTGTGCTGTAATATATCTTATATCATGTATTATTAACACATAGTATAATTTCAGAGCTAGAATTTAGTGATTCCTCAGTTGCATATAACGCCCAGTGCTCATCACATTACGTGCCCTCCTTAATGCCCGTCACCCCGTGACCCCATGCCCCCCCCTTCCAGCAACTCTCAGTTTGTTTCTGTAGTGAAGAGTCTCTTATGGTTTGTCTCTAGAGGGTATTATGCTAAGCGAAATCAGTCAGAAAAAGACAATTATCATAGGATCCCACTCATATGTGGAGTTTAAGAAACAAAACAGATGATCACAGGGGAAGGGAGGGAAAATAAAATAAGACAAAATCAGGGCATAATGAGTTCTGTGTTGCATTTTAGAGCTCTCTCTTCTGTATGGAGAATGCAGTGTAGACTGGAAGCAGAGGGGGAATGTGGGGGGTACAGCAGGGAAGGATGGGTCGGCTAATGTGGGAGCCATGGAGTAGAAGAAGATGGGATTCAGGATTGATTTTGGAGGCAGGGCCAACATGCCTTGCAGGTGGATGAGCCCAGCAACAGTGATGGCGGACCTAGTTCTATCTGAGATCATTGCTCCTGCCCCATCCCTACTCAGGTCACTGGTTTTGAGCCGAAATGGAGTAATATCTAATGCTATTTGGAAACATTAGGTATTTTACCTTAGCTTATTTAAGCAGAAAAAAAAATCAAATTCCTAGGGAGAAATTTGTTTCCTGCTTTTTATCTCCTTAACTTTAATGTCATCTTGTCTCCTAAGGCTGTTTTGATGTGTTTTATTGTTTTTTATTACTATGCTTTTCATAAAGGCTGGAAACCTCACATTCACATTCCTAAGTTTATCTTTTTTCTGAGTATTTTGACACTCTGGCTCCATTTACTGAATTCTTCATGCCATCAGACACACAGCTTTTTGCCTTTGGTCGATTTCCCCAAGTAAATGCTGACATCATAATAGCAAGCATTTAATGAGCACTTACAATATCCAAGTCATTGTTCTAAGAATTTCATATCTAATCCTCATAGGCACACATTGAGTGAGTACTCTTATTACTAATCATTTTATAGATGAAAAAAACTGAGGCAAAAAAAAAAAAAGGAGGTAAAGTCACCTGTCCAGATTCACGCAGCTGGTAAGTCACAAAGCCAGGTTTTGCACACATCTAGACGCAGAGCTCCAGGTTCTCTGTCACTAAGCTGTGCTGCTTTCCTTATGTCTCCTTTTCACTCCTACCTATATAACTGAAGCTGCTACCTTCAGAATTGGACTTGTTTCTCCTGCAAAAACCCCCTGTGCCACTAAGAGGTGCTTTGGTGGGGCAGGGCTTCTGGGAGTGAAACTGGAGAAGAAATGCTATAATTTAGAGGCTGGATGGTTCAACCCTCTCCAGGAGGACTCTGCATCTAAGCCACCCAGCCGAGGTGGGAGGAGATTCGCTCTCCCAGGGAGCTGGCTGGACAAAGTTGCCAACCCCAGAGGACTCTTATGAAATGCCCTCTTTTCTCCTTACCTCCTCTTCTGCCCACCACTCATAGTTCCTGTGTTGAGTCCACCTACCAATTCCTTCTCAAAAGACAAAAGAATTCAAAGTTTCTCAGTAAGTTGTGCAACAAATTCTGGTTGCTCCTCAAGGTCATCTGAAGCTGGCCTTTAGAAACTTACAACAGCGGGGGTGTGTCATCAGATGTAGTGTTCAAGTTATCTGTTGTGTGTAACACCCAATGCTCATCACATCATGTGCCCTCCTTAATCCCAGTCACCCAGTTACCCCATCCCCCAACCACCTTCCCTCCAGCGGTGCTCAGTTTGTTTCCTATAGTTAAGTGTCTCTCATGCCCTCTCTGATGGCTACCAATTCAGTTTTCCCTCCCTTCTGCTTCCTCTTCTTCTGTGTTATTTCTTATATTCCACTATGAGTAAGACCATATGATAATTGTCTTTCTCTGATTCATTTATTTCGGTCAGCATAATACCCTCCAGGTACATCCACATCAATGTAAATGGTAGGTAGTCATCCTTTCTGATGGCTAAGTAATATTCCATCGTATATATATGAACCACATCTTCTTTATCCATTCATCTATTGATGGACATCAAGGCTCTTTCAAGTTTGGCTATGGTAGACATTGCTGCTACGAACATTGGAGGGAAGGTGCCCCTTTGAATCAATACCTTTGTATCGTTGGGGTAGACACTTAGTAATGGAATTGTAAGCTCACAGTGTAGTTCTATTTTTAATGTCTTGAAGAACCTCCATACTGTTTTGTAGAGTGGCTGCACCAGCTTGCATTCCCACCAACAGTGTAAGAGGGTTCCCCTTTCTCTTTGTCCTGCCAACATTTATTGTTTCCTCTCTTGTTAATTTTAGCCATTCTGACTGGTGTGAGGTGGTATCTCATTGTTGTTTTTGTTTGTATTTCCCTGATGCCAAGTCATGTGGAGCATTTTTACATGTATCTGTTGGCGATTTGGATGTCTTTGGAGAAATGTCTGTCCATGCCTTCTACCCATTTCTTGACTGAATTATTTGGAGTTTGGGTGTTGAATTTGTCAAGTTCTTCATAGATCTTGGATACTAATCCTTTATCTGATATGTCATTTTCAGGTACCTTCTCCCATTCCATAGGTTACCCTTTAGTTTTGTTGACTATTTCATTTGCTGTGCAGAAACTTTTTATCTTGATGAAGTCCCAATTGTTCGTTTTTGCTTTTGTTTCCCTTGCCTTTGGAGACATGTCTAGCAAGAAGTTGCTGTAGCTGAGGTCGAAGAGGTTTCTGCCTGTGTTTTCTTCTAGGATTTTGATGGAGTCCTGTCTCACATTTAGGTCTTTCATCCATTTTGAGTTTATCTTTGTGTATGGTGGAAGAAAATGGTCCACTTTCATCCTTCTACATGTGACTGTCCCAGCAATCAGGCAACAAAAAGAAATGAAAAGTGGAACACTGAAAAAATAAAATTACAGATAGATAGATAGATAAATGAAAGGTATTCACACTGGCAAAGAAGAAGTCAAACTCTCACTCTTTGCAGATAACATGATATTTTAAGTGTTATCACATTTTTGCTTTAAAAATATTGAAGATTCTCTCCATAGTTTCATTATTAGAAGTGAAATAAGCCTGGGGAACAGTCCAAAATGTTTCCTCCACCTTCCACTGTATATCTTCTTCCAGGAAATTATCTCAAGTTACTTGGTTTTCCAATAATCAGCGTGAAAGTAACAGATCTTCCTCCTTTCTTAATGGTGATTTCAGCAATGAATTTAACAGAATTGAAGTTTTTACAAAGAAATGCACTGAAGTTTATCCCTTTAGTGAATTCTTCAGCAATAATTCTAGAAGCAGTAATTGTAAAAATTCATCTTCTATGCTGGAAGTTTTAATTTATTATATATTTCAGTTAATAGAAGGCATTTTTTTGCTTCAAATGCCATAAGGCAATTTTCTGAAGAAACTGACATGCATTCACTAGAAGTGTTGAATTTATGTAATCGACACATCAAACTGTTCATTCAGCTGTTTGATTTTCAATAAAAGCATTATTTTAAAATGTTGTACAATGTATGCCAGATATTTCCTACAGTTATATTAACTTCCAAATTCAAAAGTACAAAGAGAAAAGAGAACTATAATTATAGTTGCATTAGACCTTCACCTTATTTAAGTCAGAAAGACTGCAGTGGGACATCAATTAATTTTAAAAGTTTGAAAACCATTTGAAGTCTTTGAATATCTTCCAGCTAGCTTAGAACCCTATAGATAGTTTCCCTTAAAAAAATTCATCTCCAAACCAATAAGGTAATTTCCTCCAGGTTTGACTAAATATTCAGCAAAAAGTAAGAGTGAATATGTACCAAATGTGGATATGTCCAAAGACCAAGTCATTCAAATATCAGAGCAATGTGATGGGAGCTGTTCGGTCATGAGTGTGGCCCCATCCATCATCTCATTCAGGGATTGATTGGAAGAGTTTTATTTTTCTCTTAGTAAATTTTCTGATTTTACTTTTCAAATAACATCACTGAAATCATAACACCGTTCAGACCTGTGACTTTTAAAACTGTATTTTTTTGTACATGCTTTAAAATTCAAGGTACAAAAGAGTGTTCATTGAAAAATACTTCTCTCTCCTATCTCACAGCCACCCATTGCCCCCATGGACAATCACTTTTACTGGATAATTATCAAAAATATGCCATGCTTTTATGAAGATACACTAGCTGTATAAATATGGGCTTTTCAAAAGTTATTTCATAGCTGAGATGCTGTAATTCCTTGAATCCAGAGGCTGCTTTCTATTGCTGACCTCCCAGTCCTACTAACAGGGATTCTCTAACGGTCCCAGAGCTTCCTATCTAAACTCAAGTGTATCATTCAGTGTGGCTAGTATGGATGAATAGCAGTATTTTTGGAGAAGGGTTCATCTGACAAGTATAGAGGAGGAGATGAAATTACATAAGATGTCCATGTGTGAGTATTGGTAACAGATGCTCTCAATGGTGATTTTACAAATAATCCAGGTGGTGTTGTTAAGTATCAGGGTGAGAGTTACTCCTCTGCCTTACTTTCTCTTCTCTACAGTTAGGGCATGAAAACATCTGATCCATGGTTGCTGGGAGAACGAGACAAGATGAGTGTATGTAGAACCCTTGGCACCAGAGCACTCCATTCATGGGAGTCGCTAGTTTCACATTCATCGAGGAACTCATAACTTGGTGGGGGAGACCAACAAATGTGCCGTCAGTGAGGCAAAATTCCAAGGGCACGGACTCAGTGTGGAGTCTGAGCTTAGCATGATTAATGAGCCTGTAAATCCCTTAAAAATCCCATCTGTGCCATTCAGTTCAGCCAGTTTCCTTCCTGCATTTCATCAGCAGACCAACATGGTACCTCTAGTTGGCAGTCTGTATAACGAGCTTACCTGAACACAAAAGCAGCATATTCCTTCTTTCTGCTGAATCTGCTTCAAAGTCATGCCACTAGGAAGGATCCGTAGAAAATGGAGATGATAGTGCCTATGTTCCGGGATTATTTTGAGGGCGGAGTACAATAATGGATGACATCCACCTTCTCTACCCTTGGCCCTCAAAATGAGCCCGTGCCCTTCTCCCATGACCGCATGTATTCAGATGGTTAGAGCAGCATGTCGCACGTAGAGGAAAGGCTCAACAATAGTTTGTTTTGGTGACTTGCACACCCAACCCCAAATGTGCACTTTCAGGCCCGTGCTTATAGCCAGGTACTTAGCTGGAGGACGTGGGCCTTTGGAACCCAAACCTGGTAAGTATTCAGAAAAACTCAAGAGAAATGAAGCTCAGAAAATTAGCTAAATACACTTTCTCCAGCTGCCCTATATTTGATGCCAGCAGGCAGATCAGGGCCGGTTGGGCAGTGCACAATTCCGAGAAATGAGGAAAGTGAAGAAGCACCTGTTCTTCCTCCAGTAAAGCCAAGGTAAATGGAAAAGCTCAGAAATGGATAGTACCATTGCAAGCACAATGGGGAAGGTTGGAAACGTGCTGCAGAAATCACATTGCTGGTGAAAACATGGCTTCTCACTCATGCTAGAGGGCCTGTCAGGCCGGTCTCAGACCAGACAAAAGCCTGAAAGTCCAGGGACTGGACGCTGCTATGGGAACTGGGCCCCAGGCACCGAGGATGGAACAACCAACCTAACAAAGCATGTCTGTTTCCATTTATGAGAGATGAAAAGATATGGGTTTTGTGGAAAGCCAAACAATTACAAAAGCCAAAAATGCCTGCCTTCCTGTGGCCCCCATGGTGGGAGCCTCAGACTTGGTGGCTACATGGCACTAGTTTTGTGGACTACTCCAGAAGGAACTATTAGGTTTAGATGCTTGTGGTTGTTCTCAGTTTAATTCTTACTCTCAATAAGCTGTGCAACAAATTCTGGTTGCTCCTCAAGGTCATCTGAGGCTGGATTATTTCTAATTCCTTAAACATCATTGTGACTACTGGTATTAAAAGGACACTTCCATCTGTGAACAAAGTGTGTAATAAGGATCCAATAGCAAAAATCTGCAAAAGACTTAAGTTGGTATAGGAACAGCAATAACAGGACTCTGAATAGCTCATGTTGTATTGTGAAGGTGAGAATTGATAATGTCTGGGGAATATTTGGAAACCTAAGGCACGATCCCAGTGTAACCACTTAAAAGATTGTGGGTTTCTTTTATTTATTTATTTACATATGTATGTATGTATGTATGTATGTATTTTAGTTTTTTTTTTTTTGCGGGTTTCTTTTAAAATCAAAATCACCTATGGCGGCTTAGAGAAATCTTCAAGTGGAATACAAGTAATACTTATGGATTCTCACCAAAGTTCTTGGAAACTGAGTAAGAACAGGTCCAATTATAAAACCATTTCCCACAGTGGTATTTCCTCGAGACCTACTTTAGAAAAGTGGACATTAACTGGGAATTTTTCACTGATACGCCTTTGGAAGCAATGAACTTCCAATAGGACATGATTATCATACAATGGGATAGGTAGCTCTGATTATCCAAGCACCTGGGAAATTATTCAGAGACAAAACATTAGGCTTCTCCAGGAATCCTTCTTCTGTGCAGGTAGGCAGCTGCTTTGGACACTTCCTTTTTGTGGGTGACTTTGCCCAGCACACGGCAGTCATTCAGTGGGAGAGTAAGGATGGCACCGATTATTGCTGATGGGATGGTTAAAAATGAAATTATCTTAATGAATCTCATATTTGGACTTCGAGACTGAGTCAGAGCCCTAGTTCTGTGCATGAAGAGCTCAATCATCATGTCTCAAAGTCGAGATCGTGATCCTGAACTGCTGGGGATTTTTCCCCCTCGGTTCTGACAGAAAATTTAAATTCTTTAAGGGATTCGATGTTTTTAGAAAATAGGAAAGGATTTTAACATTGCCAACCTCAAAATAACAACTCCCTGTCTTCCAGCCAATATCAGTTTGCTACATGGGAACTATATTCAACTACAAAGTCCACCTTTAACAATGGTCTCTGTATTCTGGGCACCACTGTCACAAAAGGGATCAATTTTCCAACAAAACTGCATTGTCAAAACTAGCCAAGGGCTCAGATTTGGCCCATGAGCTTTATTTTGCTTAACCTTGTTCTGGACTCTCTTGATACCTCAGCGTCCATCTGTTGTCATAATACATATTTAATTTATACTAAATTTTGTTTAACCTATTAATGTTTTAGTTAATAATATGTAATACATTCTGAAACTGTTGTCACACCATATGTGATTGTATCTAAACTTTTGTTTGATCTATTAATATTTAAACAATATTACATCATAAATATGTTGTCATATAGTATATGAATTTTTTTAAATCTTTGTTTATTCTATTAGTATTTGTAGTAAATAACAAACATGACTTGAGGTAACAAGTCTTTTAACTGTCTGATGGATAATGTAATAAACCCTGTTCCTCTTCCTTCACTCTTTATGATGCAAAGACATTTACAGTATTGGGAATAAATCTATTTATCCTATCCCTATGTTTCTTGCTATTAACCATATCCTGTGATAGCTTTTATGTTTGCAGACTGAATTGCTGTAATCTTCATGGTTCATCCTTCAGTGCTCCCCTCTCCCTCAGATCCTCAATCACTACATGCCTCCATCACTGAGTCTCTTCGGGCTCTGTGGCTCCTTGTAGTGTAGTGACTAGACCCAGACAGTGTTTCAGCCTGGTCACATCATCTCTTCCTAAAGCTGCCCAGGCGTACCTTTTGATGGCAGCAAGCAGTAAACAAAGCAAAAAAACGTGAAAGTGAGGAAGAAATTGAGAAAACCCAGAGGATTTTTGGAAGAGCAAAATGGACCACACGAAAAGGAAACATTATCTTTTGCAAAACACTCTGAACTGGCTACTAGAGCATTTCGTAATTCCTTTATCTTAGTTGTGGACCACAATTAAGTTTTCTGGAGGCATGAAAGTGTGAGAGCAAAACTAACATCCTAGGATCATTGCCTAGGAATGATCCTGTCGAAATTTTAAGTGGGGAGCTCTGATACGAGTTTGTCTGGGATGGAAACCAACCACGCAGAATTTACACAAGTCACGTTTCTGTGAGGGGAGAAGATTTGGGACGAACTTTAGCAGCATGGTGGGTTCAACAAATCTGGAATGGGCTCCGCCGCCCTGACAGGATCACACTACTGATCTGGGAGGATCTATCTTTGAATTCTCTCCTCTGCCCTCCTGACCTAGTGGGGAGAATTAACCTGATTGGTGAGATCATCTATAGAGGGACTACGTTGTCTTTAAAAGTCCCCTGCAGGGCTATCTGAGTGGCTCAGTTGGTTAAGTTTCTGACCCTTGATTTCGGTTCAGGTCATGGGCTCGGGGTCGTGAGATCGATCACCACACTGGAAAAAAAGAAAAAGTTCCATGAAAAAGTTCAAATTAAAATTTATCATAATCATCAACCACTTTGACACTATGCCAATAATGGAAATAATTGTGAGCCGAATGGTCTCTTCCAATGTAGAACTTATAGAATAATGAGGAAAAAGAGCCAATCAAATTTGCCCCAGGAGAAGAACTGTTTCTACATCAGTGGGGTCTAAGAAAGTTTGATTTTATTTGATATTTTAAGGAGATAAAAGAAAGTAATTTTGCATAAAAATATAAATGTTTGCAGTTCAGCATATTGTAGAGTATATGAGGAGTCAGTGAATGGTTAGAAAAATGGATTTTTATATGGGCTTAAAATTTTAATTACTTTTTCTGACATTATAGAATGGAATAGAGAAAATTGATATCACCTATATTCCACCCACCTAGAAAAAAATTACTGTTTACATATGGTAAATTTTTTCCTCTCATTGCTTAAAAAAAAGCACTATATTATATATATTTTTTCCAAAACCTCTTTCTAAAACTTAATATTACATGATAATCAATTATATGTGTTTTTGAAGCCGTCCTAATATTCCATCATAGGAATGTACTGATTTTGCCAATTTGATAAGTCTAAAATAATATTAATTTTCATTTCTTTGATCACTAGGCATAATTATTTTTTCATGCATTCATCACCCTTCATATGTCTTCTTTTATGAATTACTTTTTATGTCCATCTATTTGTTTTTCAATATTGTCTTAATTTTTAAGAAATGAACTCTTTATATTTTAAAGATATTAATCTATTTTCTGTAATATTTATTACACAAATTTTATTACACAAATTTTTACCCAATTTGGTCTTTGTCTTTTAATTCTGTGTGACGTGTTTTTGGTAAATACACTTGTGGATTTTTATGGCTTGAAGGCTCTCCCTGTTTTCCTTTGTTATTCCTTTGTAGCTATTTATTCAACAATATTTTGTGAATGTTGTCTCAGGTAGGAAGCAGCATACTGGGAATAAAATAGAACAAGACAGGGGGTGGCTTTGCCTTTTCAGAGCTTACAGTCTAATGAGGAAGACAAACAAAAGTCAGGCACATTAGACTACACTTTATGTGTAATATGGCACATTCTAAGCTCAGTGAGAGAAAGTATAGGGCAGCATGAGGCACCTAATCTAGACCTTGAGGTAAGAGAAGGCTTCTGGAATGAAGCAACTTATCTAGCTGAGGATGAAGAGACAGAGTGATGTCAGTTGGAGCAGAGAAAAACAGGATGTGCAAAGGTTCATGTTCAGTACCTACCTAAATGCTAAATGTCCCCCGTGCATACTACAATATGGAGAGTGTACATGGTGGGGGATGGGGAGTGCTGGTGGAGGCTGTGAGCAGGTGACCACTGGGGAGGCTGCCGTTTGCGGAGGTTCAGGGAGAATGATGATGGGCAAGGAATGAGCTTCGTCACTCACCCCTTTTCCCTGGATAAACAGTGTTCCTGTTATATACTCACTTCTTAGGCATATCATAGTGTCTACTGCAGAATAATTTACTTAGTTTTATTGCCGTAGGTCAGTTTGGGGGCCAGTGCCATACTGGTTTTGAGTTTTATGAAACATTTAGGCTGGTAGGACATGTATCGTCTCATCACTTTTCACTTTCAAAATTAATTTACCTACTCTTGTCAGTGTGTTCTGGGTAAACTCTAAAATGATTTTGAAAAGCTAGAAAAGCATATGTATATGTGTGTGTGTGTATAAATATATGTATATGTATGTATGTTTATGCATGTGTACATACTCACAATCTCCCATTGGCCATTGGATAATGTGTTAAGCCTATAGATCAGTAACGAATGAAATGACAATTTTTTTTCATTATTTTATTTATTTGACAGAGAGAGAGAGTGAGAAAAAGAACTCAAGCAGGGGAAGTGGAAGAGAGAGAAGCAGGCTTCCTGATGAGCAGGGAGCCCAATGCGGAGCTCGATCCCAGGACTCTGGGATCATGACCTGAGCTGAAGGCAGACACTTAATGGCTGAGTCACCCAGGTGCCCCAAAACTGATAATGTTTTTAATAGAGTCAGCCCATCAGGAAGCATTGAATATCCCATGTACTTGAATTTTGTTAAAATGTTGTAGTTTTACTCAAATAGGTTATTCTTTTTTGTTAGGGTTATTTTTATGTATCTTATCATTTCAGTTTTTTCTTATGAATCGATCTTTTGTCTATATCTTCTCTCTGATATTGCTGGACCATCGGAAGAATATGAAGGTACATATATCTTCTTTTTATCTAACTCTCAATTGATTATAAGAATTTTTAGTTGGTTATAAGAGTTTGTAATCATGGTGTCTATTAATGGTAATTTTCTTCCTTCCAATACTTGCCCGCTCAGTTTTTATCTGATGTTGCCTAGCATTGATTATAACATCTATTAAATAGTCATGATAATAGTGAACATCCTTAGTATCAATTTTAAGAAGAATGTCTATTATTTAAAATTTTTTTAAGCATGCTCTTTGAGAGTTAATAAAATGACCATGGGAAATGCTACAAATGAAATCCTCTCTCCCAAGCATTAATAATTCATATTCATAAATTAATGGTGTGAGATCTTCAATAATGAAACTAGCTGAACTGAGTTGAACCCAACATTTCTTAAATGTGTTTGACCACAGAAAGCCTTTTTCTCTCATTCGGAAATTTACACTAATCATAATAGTCAACATTATATTCATTTGACCTTACTTTTTTTAATTTTTCTGTGCACCCTTGTTTTTTTTAAATCTATCACATGGACTGTGTTTGGTTTTGCTTTATTTTTTCTAATAATTTAGAGGACTGTTTCCTCTTTTTATTTCAGAAGTGATTGCACTTAAAATTTTTCAAAACACTTGCCACCCCATATTTTATACTTAACTAAAGTCATAGACATGACCATCTACTTTTTTTAAAAGATTTTATTTATTTATTTGACAGAGAGAGAGATCACAAGTAGGTAGAGAGGCAGGCAGAGAGAAGAGGAAACAGGCTCCCTGCAGAGCAGAGAGCCCGATGCAGGCCTGGATCCCAGGACCCTGAGATCATGACCTGAGCCAAAGGCAGAGGCTTTAACCCACTGAGCCACCCAGGCGCCCGACCATCTACTTTTATAATCAAGTTCAGAATGAAATGATGTGCTTGAATAGCCCTATTAAGATGAGACATGCAATCCATTTTACTGCCTTTCACCCATTTTCTCAGCATTTATAAGAATAATTTAACATTTTGGAGGTTACTGTCAGTTACACATTTTATATTATTTTACTTCTCTTTATGAAGTTTTTTCTCTGTTCAGCAATGTAATCCTAGTTACAGTACATTCTTGGATAGTTATATGGTTATCGGTTTCTGTGTACATAGTTACTGGCCATTTACACTATAAATTCTTTTTTTTTTTTACTCATTTTAATTAATCTCTCAGGCAGCTAATGAGATCTTTAAGAGTTATTGTAAATAAAGCAAGGAGATCATATTTTTTTGAATCCTTCGATCTGCTTAAACTTCTGTTGTCTTTGAACATAAAGAATGATTTTCCTGTGTGTCAAATTCTTGTCTCAGCATCTTTCTCGTCTTTTACATTTAGTCATGTGGTGGAAAAACCTGAGGTGATTCATATTTTTGTTTTTTTATAATCTTCTTTTTCCCCTGGACTTACAGGTTTTACTTTCCAATTCAAATATTTTGTCATAATGCATCTAGGTGTGAGGTTTTTTTCTGATTTTAATAGAACTTGCTGAATCATGTCAATTTTCAGAGTCAGACCTTCCATTAGCACTGGGAAGTTTTCCATTTTCAAATCTTCTTTTATGATTTTGAATATTTCTTCAGTAATTTTTTAATCTATTCTTTGTAAAAATACATTCTTAAAATTTGCATGCTTTTTTGTAGAGCTGTAACTTAACTACAAATAAAATACAAAGACCCTCTGTGTATGGTCTGATCATTTTTGCCAAACTTATATGTCTGAGCAAACCACATCCCTACTAAGATAGCGAACATTCCCATCACAAAATTTCCTCATCCTCCTTCCTGGGTAATCCCAATCCCAGAAGCAACCACTGATCTGATTTCTGTCACTTTAGATTTGTTTTTGCTTGTTCTGAATATCACATAAATGGAATTATATAATAATATTATGTATGAGACTTCTTGCATCAATTTTTTAGATATTTTGAGATTTTTTAAACTTTTTTTTATTCAGGTTACTGTCAGTTACATATTTTATATTCTTTTACTTCTCTTTTATATTCTTTTACTTCTCTTTCATGAGTTATTTTATGTCTTCAGCAATGTAATCATTTTTACAATGCATTCTTGGATAGTTACCTGGTTATCTGTTTCTGTATACATAGTTTTGTCCATGTTGTTGTTTGTATCACTGATTCATTTCATGTGTTGCTGAGTAGTATTCTATTATATGGATACCCTATGATTTGTTGATTGATTTTCCTATTTGTGGATACCTGAGTTATTTTCAGTTCAGGGCTATTAAAAATAAAGTGGCTATTAACATTCCTTTAAGTTTGTTGTGGACATAATTCTCTTTCTTTTCTTTTTCTTTCTTTCTTTCTTCCTTTTTTTTTTTTTTTAATAATTCCGTAGGGGTGGGATTTGGAGGTCCAAGCCTGGGAATATATTTAACTATTAAGAAATGACCACAGTTTTCCAAAGTGCTTGTTGCCATTTTACACCCCTCCCCGCAATTTATGAGTTTCAGTCACCATATATCCCTGGTAACACTGGTGTGGTCACTCGTTCATTTAGCCCTCCCAGCAGGCATGTAGCACTATCTCATGGTGATCACTGGTCTCTTTTTCATGAGTATAACTTAGCCCTGATTTGATTGCATGCCCCACTCTATGTATCTAGCATCTCGTTTCATTGCTTCCTTTTAAGGAAAAAGTGTAGGGCTTCTATATTTTAAGGAGTGTCTGATTCTGTGTCCTGCAGTGTCAGTCTTACCTCTTAACTGCCTCCAGTGGACATATTAATATGATTATTAATACTATTCATTTTGGGGTTTACCTACCATCCTTCTTGTCTTCCCAGCCTTTTATCTCATAATAGCTTCCTGTCCACTTTCATGAAATCTTTTTTCTACATCAGCTGAGAACGAGAAATGGTTTTCCAGAATTGTCTTTGAGACAATGTTTCAGTTTCCTTGTTACTTATTTTATTCACTGTCTGTGCTATTTGTTTTTCATGTTTACTCATCCAGGAATGAAACTGATCCACTTAGACCCAATATTTGCAAACACATGACATGTGCAATGTGTTCTGGGACCTGCTCAATATGTACCAGGCTATAAGTTTTCTGATTCACAGCTGGAGGGCAGAATGACATGTCCTAGTTCAGCATCAGCAGCTAATAGGAATGCCGCTGGTGTAGCTTTGTGTACTGAGATAACATCTTCTCTTCCCCCGCTGCTGTTCTCCTATGCTCAAAACAGGAACCACAAAAATTCGTCATCTTTGAGATGCCTTTCTTCCAGGACACTTCCTCTCTTCCCCCATAGTCTTTACCTGATGGATATATGTTCTAGGATCCAATGTACCACCGCCTGCTCTTATAATATCGCAATTCACTGTTTCCCAGAGGTTGAGATTTTCCTATGAGTATAGAAATGATGTTCTGCTGGGTTGAAGATGGTTGCATTCAGCGGAAGGATAGCTGAACAGTTTTCAGGAAGGGAGTGAACTCGCTGCCTATCTTCTTTGAAGCCAAAAGTTTGGTTTCGTTTTCAGCAGCAAATTGTATGTTTGTTAGTAATTGAGATTCACCTTTCAGTGCCATGGGTCACTTTAGTCCTCACATTTCCTCAGAGTTTCTGCCTACAGTCAGACCATAGGTCTTGGTACTTTTTATATTGTCTAGACATTTTCTTCTCTTCCTTCCTCCACCCCATGTCTTTATAAGGAGTCAAAAGATAAGTACTTCTTTCCAGGAATCTAATAAATGTCTTCTTAAGTCCTTTTAAGTTTTAAGATTTTATCATTCTGCATATTTCCTCCACAACGCTTGGCTAACTTCCTCACTTAATCAAGTCCAAGTTGGTGTGAACAATTATCATTTTTCTTTATTTTGCATGATGAACTCTCTATCATTCCTTAGCATTTTGAGGCACTATCTCAACAAGAAAAACCTTCCACAGATGACCAAATATCCTGAGGGAGAGGGTGGCAGAAATCTAATTAACCCTATTTTTGTTATTTTCTTAAAAGGTTGATTCAGTGTATATCTTGAAACATGTGTTATTATTATCTCTGAGTGGGATCTGAATTCAAGATAATGAATGCTTACTGAGGTCCTATGATGTATCAGGAGTTATATAAGACATGATTTCTTGTATTGGGAAATTCAAGGTCTTCTTCCTGCCTCTGCCATTGTCGTGTGCAGGACTGGTGAGTCCAGCCTTTGAAATTTGGAAGTCACACACATTGTTTAAATATCTTTTGACTAGGGATACCTGGGTGGCTCGGTTGTTAAGTGTCTGCCTTCGACTCAGATCATGATCCCAGGTTCCTGGAATTGAGTCCCACATTGGGCTCCTTGCTCAGCGGGGAGCCTACTTCTCCCTCCTCCTGCTGATCCCCCTGCTTGTATTCTCATCCTCTCTCTCTTTTTCTGGCAAAAAATAAAAATAATATATATTTTTTCCCTTTAGGAGTATATTCATTATGTCTTTCAGGAAGGTTGTTGACTCTGGAATTATATTGCATTTTTATCTGGTGGTAATAAGATTAATGAGGTGAGAGTCTTTTAGTATTTATACTAAGTAGTATAGAAAATAAGACGGAGGCTTCAGCGTGGCTCTCAAGGCATCCTATAAGAACCCTTCGCTGCACACAATGAAAACCACAAACCCTGCTCCCCCAGGAAATGGTCCTATCCCAGCCATAAGATTCAAAACATAGCTATTAAATATTTTATCATCATATGCAAGTATGTGTTATATACAGGATACTTTTCTAATCCAGAAGTGAGACAATAAAGTTAAATTATAATATTCTTTGGAGAGAAAAGTTTCAAACAATTAACCTTTGAAATATATTTCTAAAGTACCATGAAAACATTGCCCATTAAAACAGTGTTTCTAAGAAACACATATGTCCCTGCCCTTGATTTTTCTTATCACCACCAATAAAAATAAGAGCTAGGTTCTCTTCATGACCCTCAAAAAAAAAAAAAAGAAAAGAATAATATCAGTCTTGACTTTCTTCTCAATCTGGACTTGCAACCCCAAGGATACCAAACAAAGATAAAGGTTCAAGGAGAAAAAGATCAACTACCTGCTCAAAAAACTTAGCACAGCAATTCTGAGCTTTTGATAAAGACTCAAAATTCCCATGTTTGTCCCCTGGATGAAAAAAGGAGCTTTGTTATTAGGAATCCATATTCAAGAAGTGGGATAGCCCCACTAACACTTTTCCTGTTCCTTTAAAAATTATTGATCTCTTTACCGAGATGTTTGACAAGTTCTTAGCAAGGATATGTTAGACTAGCACAGAGCCCCATGAGATCTGTACTAATAGCCACTGAACCATCACTTAGTAGATTTCTGCTCCCTTTCATGTCAAAAGTGGTAGAAAATACTTCAAACCATGAATGGACTGAACATGTTGAATTGGAAGTTTTGGCATGACATGATGCTGTCTATGTCCTTGTGATGATTTCAGATACAGTGGAATGACTCTGACCATGGTAGGAACTCAAGAAATCTTGATTCATCATTTCTTCTTCCATCCATTGGGTCTTGCTAGTTACACACTCAGCAGAATGTCCCTCTGAGCACGGCACCTCGTGGAGCACCATCCCTTCTGGCCTAACCACATATTAGATAGCTAAAGGATTTCTTTAACCATATTTTACCGGGAGCCCAACTTCCACTAGACTTCATTCAGTTTTCTACTGCCTGGAGAAAAGGGCAGCTTGGTCTTTCTGAAAGGATTGTTCTTAAGCAGGGGAGCATTTGAGGCAACACATCAACAAGGTAGCTTGGTAATTGGTGTTTTTTCCAAAGCCAGATGAAAAATATGTGGTTGGCTCAGATCATCTTCTTTCCCACTAGGGAGAAAAACCCACCAAGGACACAACTGACACTGAGATGCCATCAGAGATTTGTAACATGTTTAAGAACAAGGCCAGGAATTAGGGTCATTATACAACATCCACTATTTGATTGCATTAAAGGAGGAATTTCCACTGACATTTTCAGAGATACATAAAATAATTGCCAGCTTTCACAGAAGCATAAGAATGACCTAAGGCTATATTGCATTCATGTCATGTCTTTTGTTAATATATCTTGTATTATTAGTCTACTTTCAAAAAATGCCCTGACATATTTTTCTAAAGTGAAAACAAGTCGTATTGTGATCATCATTCTTGAGAGAATTACCTGAAACACATTTAATCCCCCAACCATTTTCCAGCTGCTATTTCTTGCCCATTATGTGCCGGATATGATATAAGATACCAATACAAAAAGGGGACCATTTTCCACCCTCAAGAAACACACAAGTGTGGTGGAGGAAAGAGCTGTGATAGAGTCATGGATGGGGTTGGGAGCAGTTATTGAACAAGCAGAAGAAGAGAGTAAGGAGGAGATTCTATAGAGAAAATAGCACACACAAACTTTCAGCGAGTCACATGTTCCTGAGATTTGGAGCAGTTGCAAGTAGCCCGATGGGCAAAACACAAGGAAGAAGTAGGAAAGGGCAGCGAGTGTAGCTGAGAAAAACAGGTTAGGTAGGATTGTAAAGAGCTGAGTACTGTGCTAAGTGCTTTCTTCTGTGATCCATGGGAGTCACCGTTAGTAGAAGACTTGAAGTCAGATCTTTTGATCCATAGGCACAGTTTTCTCTGCAGGATTACACTCTAAATGCAAATAACCACCACACTGGTTTTGACCGAAGGTTGCTGAGTGCAAATATATAAATTGTCTATCAGAAGCAATCAGTGAGTTTTCTTATTATTATCTCCATTTAACAAATGAGGAAAGTAAAGTATAAAGAGTTAGGTGATCCAGATCAGTTAGGTGATCCTAAACCAGTTAGGTGATCCCAGACAATCTGGCTTCAGTCTCTAGTCTTTACTACAGCACATATCCCCCTTTGATCTAGACATCTTTATGCATTTGTGTGTTCTACTAATATAAGCACTGGTAAGTAGAGTCTCCCTTCCAGAATAGATCTGATAACTGGCTAAGTTTGAAACTAAAGGGATAAATGGTCTATAACACAGGCCTTGGGATCAAGGAATAAAAGATACTCTCTAGTCATGTCTCCAGATATCTTTTTCTTTACCCTTCCCTGGCTCTTTGAAACCATCTGGGACTCAGCAGCCTCTTCCTGTTAAGAGCTGTGAAATACTAGAAGGATGCTACTCTTAGATGTTACAAACACTGCAATTATATTCACTACCCAAGACTTTGAAAGTTAAAGTCTGCAAATCAGAGTGATGGATATTGTACCTGATTAGTATTGGTTGTGCGGTTTTGTTTAAATATTCATGGAGAGAATGGCAAAGAAATTGAAATGTAAGTTGAAGTTAAAGCAGGGCAGTCAGGCCTTACAAGTGTTTCCCTTGATGCAATGATATTAGTAACATCCACACATTTTACATACCAAAGGAGTAAGATAACATTTTCCTTGGAAGCTTGAATGTTAAATATACTCTATAATATGATTCAAATATCATGGTTTTAAAAGTCATCTCCTGTGTTTTGAATGTCTATAGCCTCTGATATCTTATTAGGAGTTCCTATTTGCTGGAAGTTTAACATCGAAGATCTGTTGTGTGGAAGGAGGCAGAGTTACTCAGAAACATAGAACCAGTACAATGGACATTGCTAGAGCAGGACATATCTAACAGTGCAAAGAAAAGCTTTCAATTAAATAGTACAGATCTTCCTCGACGTACAGTGGGATCATGTCCTGGTGCACCAATTTTCAGTTGAAAATATTGTAAGTTTAAAATGCATTTAGGGGGCGCCTGGGTGGCTCAGTCGGTTGGGCGACTGCCTTCAGCTCAGGTCATGATCCCGGAGACCCGGGATCGAGTCCCACATCGGGCTCCTGCTCGGCAGGAAGCTTGCTTCTCCCTCTCTTACTCCCCCTGCTTGTGTTCCCTCTCTGGCTGTGTTTCTCTCTGTCAAGCAAATAAAATCTTAAATAAATAAATAAATAAATAAATAAATAAATAAATAAATAAAATGATAAAATAAAATAATAAAATAAAATGCATTTTGGACACCTAACTTAAACCTATAGCTTAGGCTATAATGTTCTCGGAACACTTCCATGAGCCTCCACTTGGTCCAAATCATCTAACACAAAGCCTATTTTATAATGAAGTTTTGACTCTCTCACATAATCTATTGGATATTGTACTGAGAGGGAAAACAACATGGTTGTCTGGGAACAGAAGGTTATAAGTGTACTAGTTTTTCACTCTTGTAATGGATCTTTGCCACTGTTCAGCATCATCAGAAAGACCCCTCCCACATATCCCTAGCCCAGGAAAAGATCAAAATTCAAAATCCAAAGCACAATTTGTACTAAATGCATATTGCTTTAGTACCACCCCAAATTGGGAAAATCGTAAGTCAAGCTATGGTTAAGCTGAAGATCCTATGCGCTGTGATACCCTGCAACTACTATGCGAAGTGGTGATCTCCATTGCCCCAGATGTGTTTGAGCAGAGTTTGAATAACTACTGGAGGGTGGTGCTAAGGTGCGTGATGTCTGAGGCTGAACTAGAATGGCCTCCAAAGTTCCTTCAGCTCTAAAGTGTTATGAAAGAATTTGCAATTACTGGCCTTCACAAAGATATTAGTATTCCCTTTTATTGTATTCACCCATTCCATATGAAAAAAAGGATATTCAGTCCACTTTTTGGAAATCATTGCTATCTTCATGTTCATTTTTATATCTCTGAAATTTTAATATATGTTGAACGTATAGATATTCCATATCTATATGTTATATATTATATACCTATATATAGATCTATGTATCTATGTGTATGCATATGGCAAATACCTTTAATAGCCTTTTATTAATCCTCTGACCATGTTTGCAAGATAGAGCACAAGAGGTATTTCTATTAACTATAGTACAGATGAAAAAGCAAGGACCCAGAATCTTCCCACATGTTTCTGCCTCTGATGTCTGTTTGGTAATGGCCCTTTGAACAGAATCCTTTCCTTTATGTGTGGCTATTTTGTTCAGTTTTAATTACAACAAAAACTACTTAAGGGAGGAGCCATAGGAAATTTGGATAACTTCCTATGGAGAGATTTTATCCTTTGTTTTGTTACTGTAGACTGTGTCATTCTTGGTCTAAGATTTCCCCTCCTCGCCCACAGTTAACGTTTAAGAAGCACATGTTAAATTGAGTTCTCATGTTAGCACTTTCCCAATCTCGGGTCAGAACAATAGGAGGCTATGCACAACTTACATGATGAGGCAGCTACGGGTCAAAGCATCCTGCCAACAGGGCAAATTTCAGGTAGTGTGATGCTCCTGGAATTAACACAGAAGTAGCAAGATTAATGTTTATGGATGACCAAACAAGACTTCCCTCCATAAATCAGCTCCTGCCTGAGTCAAATGATAAATTTCTCAGAAGCATTTGTAAAATTGGTTCCAGCTTTTGTTGCCTCAGAGGAGCTATATAAAGCAGAGATAACTGTCAGATTCAAGGGAGAATCAGTTTGTTTTTCTATTGTGATGTTGACAGGCAGGGGTGCTGGTTTGGCTAGACCCTGTTGGAGAGGCCAAAAATCATTCAAAGTCCTCTACTTTGAAATAAGGAGTCGACCTTTTCCTTCCTTCCTTCCTTCCTTCCTTCCTTCCTTCCTTCCTTCCTTCCTTCCTCTCTATCTTTTTTCTTTCTTTCTCTCTCTCTTTCTTTCTTTCTTTCTTTCTTTCTTTCTTCTCTTTTCTTTTCTTTTCTTTTCTTTTCTTTCCTTCTTTCAGATTTATTTTATTTTGGAGGAAGAGAAAGAGAAGGGGGAAAGGCAGAGGGAGAGAATCTTCAATCAGACTACCAGCCTGACATGGGCTCAATATCATGACCCATGAGATCATTACCTGAGCCAAAATCAAGAGTCGGATGTTCAACTGACTGAGCCACACAAGTGCTCCTGAACCTCTTTCTGCTTTGGTTTTGTTTAAGAAACCAAGCCATTCTCTGTTGGGTTGCCCTCAAAAAGTTGACCTATGCCAGCTGGTGAAAATTCCACCTTTATTTTTCTTGTCCAGCTAATTTATCACTTCTTCCCTTTCATCTTATCCCCTTGCCCCAAAGCAGTGTTCGGTATGCTTATGTCCCTTTCATTATGGATTCTTAAGATGGCTCCAGGAGGATGAGCAATTCAACTCTGACCTCTGTTTAATGCCATTTCCCTGAGTCACAGAACGTGGATTCATGTTTTTTCTCCACTTTCAAGAGATAGAAGATTCTTCAGCATACTTCGTTGTGAAAACATCGGACAAGAGGGAGAGAAGGTTTCCAATAGACAGATTTCTGCTCACTCCTGCACATCACCTTGGCTTTGCAGAGTACTTCCAGGGATTTATTTTTCATTCCATTCTCATAGACACTCCAGGAAGTACATATTATAAGACTCCTTTTTCAGAGATGAAGAGAGTGAGGCTAACCAGCGAAGTGGCATGCCCTTGGCCATGCAGCTGAGAAGCAGCCAGGCCAGGGCGTGGGCACAGGTCTTCTGACATAGGCCGTATCCAAGCCTCTTCTTTCTCCTTCATGGCTGCCTTCTCAGTTTCATGGGAAGAATCAAAGCCTAAAAGGATAAATAACAACAACAAGAGTAAAATTAAGGATCAGCTTTCCAACATTTGCCATGTGCTAGATACCATATTAATAACGTCAGGTGCTGTATCACTTCCACCCTTTCATAATTTTTGAGGGTGACCATTCTCATCCCCACTGAAAGAAGAAACTGAGTTTCAGATAGTGTAAGTGACTTGCTCAAAGTTACACCAGTTGGTGGAGAGGGAATCCATCCCGAGGTATTGAACCATGGAATTTGCTAGTTCCATAAAGCAAAAATTTCAGGGGAGGGAAAAAACAAAACAAAACAAAACAAACAAACAAAAAAAACCCAAGACTTTGTGAACAGAGTCCCGAGCAAGAAGGATAAAAGATCTGGGTCTGGGTTCTAATTCTGCCTGTATTCCTCTGTGTGGTCTCCAGCAAAGCTGTTGACTCTTTGAACTGTTTGACTGCTTATTATAAGCTGGGGCTGGTACTATTTGGCCTGTGCCTCACAGAGGAGGGTGCAGTCAGGCCAGACAAACCTAGAGTCTCTCAGAGCTGGAGAGCACCGTACAAAGAGACTATCATTTTTAGTGTTCAAATTGCGACAGTAACCCCAGGGTCCTGAGGCGTCAGCACTGCCAGAAAATCTGGGCTCTTCCCTCAGTCCCATGTTCCCTCCATACTTGCAGATCAAGCTTGGTTAAGAAGAGTTTCATTCGAAGAAGAA
>PITA01018267.1:0-40910 GCA_004023965.1 Spilogale gracilis | reverse complement strand
ATATACAAACGGCCAACAGACACATGAAAAAATGTTCAGCGTCACTAGCTATCAGGGAAATTCAAATCAAAACCACTCTAAGATACCACCTTACACCAGTCAGAATGGCCAAAATTAACAAGACAGAAAACAACAAGTGTTGGAGAGGCTGCGGAGAAAGGGGAACCCTCTTACACTGTTGGTGAGAATGTAAACTGGTGCAGCTGCTTTGGAAAACAGTGTGGAGATTCCTTAAAAAATTAAAGATAGAGCTACCCTATGACCCTGCAATTGCACTACTGGGCATTTACCCCAGAGATACGGATGTAGTGAAAAAAAGGGCCATATGCACCCCAATGTTCATCGCAGCAATGGCCACAATCGCCAAACTGTGGAAAGAACCAAGGTGCCCATCAAGAGATGAATGGATAAAGAAGATGTGGCACATATATACAATGGAATACTATGCCTCCATCAGAAAGGATGAATATCCAACTTTTGTAGCAACATGGACTGGACTGGAAGAGATTATGCTGAGTGAAATAAGCCAAGAAGAGAAAGTCAAGTATCGCATGGTTTCACTTACTTGTGGTGCATGAGGGGTAAACTGGAGGATAGTGGGAGAAGGAAAGTAAATGGGAACTAGGGTAATCTAGGGAGGGAAATGAAACAACAGAGACTTTGGACACAAAAACAAACTGAGGGACTTGGAGGGAGGGGGGTGGAGGGATGGGAGAGCCTGGTGGTGGGTACTGGGGACACCTAAAGCGTGGAGCACTGGTTTTGGGGAATGGGGAATGAATCTTGGAAAACTGGAAAAAAAATTTTTAGTAACAATAAAAAAAAAAGAAAAAAAAAGACTAATTAAAAAAAAATATTATCCTAACAAAATAAGCCAGTAAGAGAAAGACAAAAGTATATTATTTCACTCATATGCAGAATTTAAGAAACAAAACAGATGAATATAGAGGAGGAAAAAGAGAAAGGCAAACCATAAAACATATTCTTTACTACAGAGAATAAACTGAGGATTGTTGGAGGGGAGGTGGATGGGGGTTAATGGGTGATGGATATTAAGGAGTGCATTTGGGATGAGCAGCAGGTGCTGTATGTAAGTGATGAACTGCTACATCTTACACCTGAAAGTAATATTACACTATATTTTAACTAACTGAATTTAAATAAAAACTTGGAGGAAAAAAAGAATGAAATTTTGCCATATGCTACAATATGGATGGAGCTAAAGAATATAATGCTAAACAAAATAAATTAGAGAAAGACAAATACCATATGATTTCACTCATATATGGAATTTAAGAAATAAAATAAATGATCAAAAGGAAAAAAAGAGAGAGAGACAAACCAAGAAACAGACTCTTAACTATGGATAACAAACTGACGGTTAACAGAAGGGAGTTAGGTGGAGGAATAGGTTAAATAGGTGTGATGGGGATTAAGGAGGGCACTTGCTGTGTGACATGTGAGTTATTGAACCATTATAGTGTACACCTGAAACTGATATAACACTGTCTGTTAACAGGATTGTTTAAACAAATAAACAAAATTTTTAAAAATGGGCAAAGGACATTTTTTCAAAAAAGACATACAGGTGGCCAACAGACTTATCAGCAAAATGCAAATCAAAACCATAGTGAGATATCATGTCCTAACTGTCAGAATGTCTAGAATCAAAGTAGAAATAACAAGTGTTGGTGAGGATGTGTGGAAAAGGAAACCCTTGTGCACTGTTGGTAGGAATGTAAACTGGTACAGCTAATATGGAAAACAGTATGGAGCTTTCTCAAGAAATTAAAAATAGAATTATCATATGATCTAATAATTCTAGTACTGGGTATTTACCTAAAGAAAACGAAAACACTATTCAAAAAGATAAATGCATCCCTATGTTCACTGCAGCATTATTTACAATAGTCAAATTATGGATCTTAAAATTTCTGGCAGAAGACCACCTAATTTTGTAATAATAAATTGTGCAAATTTGATGTGGACATCACTGTAATAGGATACATGTGGAACCCTACTAGCTGCCCAAGTATCCACTAATAGAAATGAATGGATAAAGAAGATGTGATATAAATATATATGTATACAAAAATATATGATAATATATATGAATATTAGTCATAAAAAGAGTGAAATTTGCTATTTTTGACAATATGGATGGATTTAGAAGGTATAATGCTAAGTGAAATAAGTCAGTCAGAGAAAGAAATACCGTATGATTTCACTCATATGCGGAATTTAAGAAACAAAACAAATGAGCAAACAAAGAAGAAAAAAGACAAAAAACAAACGTGATTGTCAGAGGGGAGATGGGCAGGAGGAGGGGCAACACAGGTAAAGTGGATTAAGAGTACTCTTATCTTGATAAGCACTGAGTAATGTACAGAATTGTTGAACCATTATATTGTAGTCTTGAAACGAATAACACTGTATATCAATTACACTTAAAAAGACATGTAAGAGTATGTAGTTATGATAGAATTAGTCTCTGAAATAATATGGCTGGAGGTAACAATATAATAATATGAATTTTGCATTGAAACAAACAGGACTGTCAAATACAGTGTGCCTCTGTTTCTCACTCCTGATGGAAGAAACAGACTTGAAATCAAAACATGCATCCAACTTACAACATTATCTTTATATAGCTGGGGGAAAAGGAAATGAATCAATCAGTCTAATACTTTGTTATAGAAATGAAGATGGGGGAGCAGCCTACCCATAGTTACCCTTTTAACATTTACATGAGATTTCATGCCTTTCTGTAATTCAAACCCTTCCATAAACCTAAATCTACTCCTAATAAGTCCCACCCACTCCAACCCTATTTTCCCACAACTGACTTCCAAAGAAAATGGTATATATTTAAGGCACTCAGTGAATAATAGCAAAAGTAATACCAGTGTATCTTCCTAACGGTAGTTTTGGAGACTTTAGGGCCGGTGAAGCCACAGGGAAGCTGAGCTACAGACAGTTTTGTATCATGAATCATTATTAAAACTGTGAGCTCAATTCTGATTATAAAATGCTTATTACTGTGATGTTACAACAACCCCAAAAGAACACAGCTGGATTCTCAGATGACAGGTTGATCTTAAAATTTCTGGCGGAAGACAACCTAATTTTGTAATAATAAATTGTGCAAATTTGATGTGGACATCACTGTAATAGAATACATTTGGAACCCTACTAGGTTATTATTACAGTGACTTTTTTCTGGCAGTAAAACTCACTCTATGATTAGAATTTAGCAGCATATGGAGACCCCCTATAGGAAACTCTCTCTACACAGAAACTTTCTGGTATTTGATTAGCTTAATTTATTGAAAGTTTAGCTTTTTGTTTTATGGTAAATAGCAGCATTAAACCCCTACAGTTTGTTCCCTGTCTACATTTCCAGTATTAACTCTTTACTCACCTTCTTCAAATTCACACTTCAGCCAAGGTATTCTGCTTACTGCCATCTGACCCTGAGTTGTATTTTCCTGATTTTCTTATGTTTTCTCTCCTCTCCTGAGCCCTTTGAGATCCAGGTTAACATCCTGACTCTTCTTCCACTTGTTCAACCTCATGGTTTGAAGTGATTCTTACTTCTCTGAATACCTATAATAAATTATGCAAAATTTTTATGAATGGTAACACACTTAATAAACATGTGATATGTTATTATGACACTTGGTATCTCATAATTGTACCAGAAATTTTTTTGTTTATGAACTTTCATTCATCTTTTGTTTCGTGAGACCCCAAGATACCCTAAGCTTCAATGATTTCCTAGAAAAGCTTACAGAATTCAGAAAAGCTGTTATATTCATGGTTGTAATTTATTACAGGGAAAGGATACAGATTAAAATCAGCAAAAACAAAAGATGCATAGTACAAAGTCCAAGAGAAACCAGGCACAAGCTTCCAGTTACCCTCTCCTATCAGAATTGCACAGACAATACTTAATTTTCCCAGGAAAAATGTGACAACATCTGTGATGTATTATTAACCAGAGATGTTCTCTAGAGCCTTGGTGTCCTAGGTTTTCATTGAGAGTCAGTCATGTAGCAACTCCATGCTTACATGACTGACCTAACGATTTACTCTTCAACTCTTACCACATCACCAGAGATCAAACTAATACAGCATGGCTGAGAAAGGATAAAAACAGGCATTCACCATAAATTTCACTATTAGCATAAATCATCTGCAGTGACCTAAGTTCTCAGATACACAATGATACTCTTTTGAGGCATGATATTCCAAGGTTGCAGAGATTGTCTCCCAGGAACTAGTTGAGGGCCATTTTCTTCTGGAGTATGCAGGATTTGAGCACAACAAGCCCACTAAATTAACTCTCCACTATATGCTTCATTTGGTGATATTCAACTGTCCAACCATACTTCATGATTCTTGGGTGTGAGTGCAGAGCAGAATCAACATTTTCTCCTTTGTATTTAGTTATTACTCAATAGTTATTTGAATTTTTGCATCACTTTATATATTCTATTTATTATAGTTCAAATACCAAATATATTGTTCAGCTTTTGTTACTGCTTTTCTCTGAGGAGTAACATAAAAAAATGGCAATTCTTGGCCAAATTCTCCTCTTTATCACAATGACATATTCCATTGATATTTCATCTAAGATCGTGCAACTAGAGCTGCAGTTAGAGTGATATTTTTCAATATGAAGTGGGGAAATGGAACATGTACAGAGCCCATTTGCATTATAGAACTAGAAGAAATAAATGTGAAACCTGAGTTGTTTCTACGAGGCCTGATGAGTCCCCCATCTACTTTGAATAAGGGACTTATGTTGAATGTCACATATTTTTTTTTGTTTTTGTTTTCACTTTACTACATTTCTTTTTTAAAAGATTTTATTTATTTATTTGACAGAGAGAGAGATCACAAGTAGGCAGAAAGGCAGGCAGAGAGATAGGAGGAAGCAGGCTCCCTGCGGAGCATAGAACCCTGATGTGAGCCTCCATCCCAGCTCCATCCCAGGACCCTGAGATCATGACCTGAGCTGAAGGCAGAGGCTTTAACGCACTGAGACTCCCAGGTGCCCTTTACTACATTTCTTATGGTATGCTTTTTATTCCTATGACATATTTATTCCATAAACAATTGCCTGTTTCACCCACTCCCATCCACCTATATTGTCCTCCTCCTACCCACTTGTATATATGTTTTGAAATTTGTGTTAAATGGGAATCTGTTTAAAAAAAAACTGCACTCATTATAAGCAGCCATGATTAATGTTCTTAAACTAAGAAAAAAAGATTAACAGAATGATTAGCTTTTATGGAAACAAATATGATTTAGTTAAGAATACTATTATTGAAGAATATCAAACCAGCTCCAAAGCTGGAGAGCATCTGGGGTGAGAGGCAGAATAATGTCATAATAACAGTATGTGACTGAATATGAGGACTTCTGATGACAGGGACATGTTGCATGTTTGCCACATCTGCAGGAAGTCCATATGTTCAAGCTGTCCTGGCAGTTGAGGTTATTTGATTAATTCTCTTGCATGGAATTTAAAACATCACTTTCAGACTCAGGCCGTTAAAAGTGAGTAGAGGCTAAGTGTTCCATAGGGTGAGATTGCTTGACCTCTCCTAGACTTGATAAAAGAGGAAACAAATGTTTATTGTATTTAAGTCACTAAGATTTCAGCCAAACAGCCTGACATGGCTACCCTACCGGTCATAGTAACAACTCTGCAATTAGCAGTACAGTTGATCCTTGAACAACATGGGGGTAAGAGTGCCAAACCCCCCACAACTGAGAATCTCATATAATTTTGAATCTCCAAAAACTTAACTACTAATAGCCTACTGATGACCAGAAGTCTTGCATATATCATAAACAGCTGATTAAATATTTTGTATGTTACATGTATTATATACTATATTCTTATAATAAATAAGCTAGAGAAAATTAAATGTTATTAAGAAAATCATAAGGAAGAAAAAATATATTTATAGTACTCTACCTGAAAAAAAATCCACTATAAATGGGTCTATGTATTTCAAACCTGTGTTGTTCAAAGGTCAACTGTATAACCAAAGGCAAAATGCTTCAACCCTTCAGCTTCTAGTTCCCTGGAGTATAAAATGCATAGTTAAACTAACTCTATCAAAATTCCTCTTAATTAAAAGTGTTCATGTAATTGGTTAAAAATGGAGGCCCTGTAGATTCAATTACTGCCTGGGTCACTTACTATTTCTTATATTAATCTCTTTTGTCCTATTCCATGAAATGAAGATATCAATGCTTAATATACATCATTATTTTTAAATTGCACACAGAAAGCACTAGTCTGGCATACAAAAAGAGTTCTATAAGTCAACAATTAATAATTATATCTATAACAATAATAATTATTAAAAAAGTCTAAAAATCAGCAATAAATTTTGTTTTCTAAACACCCTTGACTCAACAATGTCAGTTATAAGTACCTTTTATATCCATCATTCTTAAACTTCTTCCTAACAACAGAAAAAGAGAACAAAGTCAGCCTTTCTGTTATTGTCCTATAGTCATGTTTGTGATACCAAAACCTGAGAAAACTTAGTTCACTACAGTTCATGGAACTCTTATATCATGAAACAAAAGTAAAAATGTTCTGTTAGGGTGCTCCATGTCAAAACCTGCTTTGAAGATAAAGAGAAGTATAAATTTTTCCCCAGAGCACTATTCTGAACTATGAGACTTAGAGTCATTTTGAATTTCTTTGATTATATCTAAAAATATCTTTCTATCTGAAGAGGAAGTTCATTGTATCTTTGAAGCAAATATGCAAATAATAATGTATCAATCCTATATTATAACTGCTTTAAAAATTTTTTAATGCTTAACAGATAGCATACAAGATGATCTGTGGTCTAGTAGGCACCTCTGTCCACCTCTTTCTACATCTTCTCTGCATCACAGATAAGGTATCAAAACTATGTTTTCCAGAACCTAACAATCTGAGTCAGATTTTCATGATGAGAAGCACTCAGACTAGATTTGGAAAGTTGAAGAGAAGCCAGCTAAAAGTGTGGGCAGATGCAAGAGGCCTCTGGACAAACTCTAGAGAAACATTCACTTTGAGATAACATCCATTTTTCTTACTGGAACCAATATAGACAGTATTTGTAATATTAGTAAAGATTTTCTTGTAACTGCTTACAATAATGGATTAACAATAAAAAATTAACACATATTAAAAGATTAGAATATTTTTGACCCTTTCTCTTAATATTCATCTCAAGAAATACTCCAGAAATTTTATTTGAGGGGCACTTGGGTGGCTCAGTTCGTTGAGTGTTTGCCTTCAGCTCAAGTCATGATCCCAGGGTCCTGGGATAGATTCCTACATCCGGCTCTCTGCTCAGTGTGAAGCCTGCTTCTCCCTCTGCCTGTCATTCCCCCCGCTTGTGCTATCTCTGTCAAATAAATAAATAAAATAAAATAAAAAAGAATGTTATTTGATTGTCACTTAATTCCCTTTTCATGCCACATAATGTTCTTTATATCTTTCTCTTTAGGCCCAGTGTTATTTTGGTACTAGTGCACAGGCTTCTCTAAATGAAGCTGGAAATAACAAGTACCCACCAACAGAAAATTTAAATTTTCTGTTACAAATTGTATTTGGCCTGTCACTACAGATTCTTAAAGATGCCTTAGCAGAGACAGAATACCAAAGAGACATTTTAAAAATATTTTCCCTGGGGTGCCTGGGTGGCTCAGTTGGTTAAGCGAATGCCTTCAGCTCAGGTCATGATCCTAGAGTCCCAGGATCAAGTCCTACATCAGGTTCCCTGCTCAGCAGGGAGTCTGTTTCTCCCTCTGACCCTCCCCCTTCTCATGCTCTCTCTCTTTTTCTCATTCTCTCTCTCTCAAATAAATAAATAAAATATTTTTTTTAAAATAAAAAAATATTTGCCCAAGGTCCCTTAGATCTACAAATTAAGATCTAAGAAACATGTACTGAACATCTATACTGCTTGTGCTGCCCAGAAACTCAAAATTTAGCACGAAAAATGCAAGCATGGAATGTAGAAAACAATAAAACATTTAAATAATACTTCAAGACAACAGTAGATGAAATGTTAGAAGGTAATGGAGGATTCACTACTCACATTATTTACCAAAAGACTTAGAGAAACTGTGGGACCCTTCCATGCACACTTTCTCTGCCTTGCTATAAGCTCTAAATATCCTGTATGCTGTCTTTAAAAGTTCTGCCCAATACCTTAGTATAGGGTACTAGCTGAGCCCGCCATCCTAAAAGATGCAAAGTTAGCTAGGCTCATAGCAGGAATTGTTAATGATATGATGAGCTTCGTCTTGCCTAACTTACCTCTCTTTCTGTATCTTGCTATGAAGGTATATTGCAGGATCGCTAATTCTTATTTCAGCTGTTTAATTATAGGCAACGACTGAATACACAAGAAACCTCAATTATCAGCATAGAAGGAAATTAACCTGTTGGCTTTAGTTTCGGTGTTAAATAGGAAACCAAGATTGAGGAAACATGATCACCCACGGAAATAGTGTGAGATGTTACTAAGAAGAGGTCTTTAGGTTTGACAATGGGCTGTATGTCAATGACAAATTAAGTCAAACTTGTTCAAGACAGAGAAACCACCTACCTATTAAAATCCTCTTTCAGGGGCGCCTGGGTGGCTCAGTTGGTTAAGTGACTGCCTTTGGCTCAGGTCATGATCCTGGAGACCCAGGATCAAGCCCCACATCGGGCTTTCCGCTCAGCGGGAAGCCTGCTTCTCCCTCTCTCAGTCCCTCTGCTTGTGTTCCCTCTCTCGCTGTGTTTCTCTCTGTCAAAAAAATAAATAAAAATCTTAAAAAAAAAATCCTCTTTCATAGTTAGTTCCTCTTTTACCTTTAACACTTCTGTTTGGGACTTTGTATTGAGTGAGCCTTGGCTTTATGCTCAGAAATTCACTCATTAGTAGATTACAGAAATCACTCTCAGTGCATTACAGGCTGAGAGAAAGGTCTGAATTAAAAGAGAAAGTAAACAAAGAAGGTCACAAAGCCTGCCCTGGTTACTCCTATTCACCTGATCTTCCTTCATCCATATACTCAAGGCACTTTTTATCTATTATATGTCCATTTATCCTTTTTAAGGTTTAATGGTATAGAATATATTTATTCACTGAGTGTAAGGACAAGCACCAAAGTTCCTTGAGTTTTTGTTCAGTTATGTTTTCTTGCCACCTACCAGTTCTATCCTTAAGTAAAACTCCAAAATTTCAATTTTCAGGAAGGAGGGAATTTGGCTTGCTTTCAATTTTCTGGTCTCACCATCTGGAAAGTAAATAATTAAATAGATTTGCAATTCACTCTCCCCAGTTAACAGGGGACACCTCCAGGAAAGGAAAAAGATGAACTTGTCAAATATCCTCCTAAATGTGCTAGGCTAACGACTCCCAGAAAACAAACAAAGGGTATTTGCTAGCAATACAGTCCTCATGGATAGCAGGATATAGCTATTATAAAATTATTTATGGTAAAACATGCCTAGAACCTATGGATTTATAGACAGCTTCCTGGAAAAATGTCATATAAATTATGTAACTATTTGAGTTTAAAATGGAGATGTTTTACAACCTAAACAGCTCTTCCTCCATAATTAACTATATACTTCATCAGAGATTCCTATATTAATCTGGGTCCAAGGAACATCTTAATGCAGAGAAAGAAAAAAGAAAGAAAAGAAAAGGACCTAGTAAGGTGAACTATTTCAGATCTCTCTTCCTTCACCTATGTCTCCTGATTGTGTCCCTGAAATCATTATTAAAACTTGTTTCTGATCAAAATTTCTCATTTATGTATCTAATTTTGATAATCCTATTTTTTAATGTTCAGTTAGCCACCATATAGTACATCATTAGTTTTTGATGTAGTGTAAAATGATTAATTAGTTATGCATAACATCCAGTGCACATCCCAACATGTGCCCTCCGTAACACCCATTGCCTCTAAAAATAATTTTAGTGATGCAGAACATGAAATTTAAAAAGAATTAGCTTTGTCCAAGTCTTTCTAGCTAGTAGAGCTGAGATATAGAGATAGGACTCTCCTGGTTCAAAGCCTGTACTAGTCCATGATAACATAGTGCCTCTTTATGCATTCTTTGTTTGATTTTCCTCCAATCGTTTCCAGGAGATAAGGTAAAGTAAAGGAAGTTAATCAACTGAGCATTGAGAATTCAACAGAAACAAGCAAAAATCTGATTTAGGGTATGAAGAAAATGGCACTGGAATCCAGGTATTTAGCAGCAATAGAAGAAGGAAAATCACATGATAGAAATAACTTCATATTAATTTCTTTCTTACTTCATTTAAATTCCTTCCTGAGAGGTTCCCATCATTGTTCACATTGTTTTGTTTCCTCTTTACTGTTCTATAACACATAATGAAAAATTCAACTTAATCATGGGCTACATGGTTTTCATTTGTAGAGTCCAAATTAGAAGAAGTCACATAACTCTAGACCTTTCCTTAAAAAATTACTTACAATTATTTACACAGCAATTGTTAGTAATAGTATTTCACACTCATACGCAGAACCTAATTCAGAGACTCCTCAAGCAAGAAGTCCTATTTTTACATTTAACCACTGAAGAGAGAGCATACTTAGCAGAAACATCTTTAGAAATGAACATGGAAATGTACTGATCATTAATCAAATAAGAATATCCACCTTTTAAGGCAGATGAATGTAGAAACCAATCTACCCCAAACCTACTGGGGTTTTTGAATAACCTCAGTTGATTTCTTGAGTCACCATACAATACATTTGGGCACTAGATCTTAACCTTCTGTATAACATCTGTACTTTAGTGCCCAGGAAATATGCATCAGCTGTTTTAATAGCTATCTCTTAACAAATGTTTTTCAAGGAAACATCTCTGCCTCTGGAAGGGGAAAGGAAAAGAGTGGAACAGTGAGAGAAAAAAAAAGGTAACAACCTTTTTTAATTTCTCCTTTTGCTAAGTTCCTGTAGCAAATACTATAATTCTTTATCCAACAAACATTTATTTCATACCATGTGTTCAGAGGGAATAGGAGATTATAAGAGAGAGATTATTTCTGTTCTTTAGAAACGTATGGCATATTAGGAGAGACAGCAAATAACAAATACTAAAGAAGAAAAGTTCTACACAGGAAAAGAAGAGGATCCTATGAGATCATCTAAAAAACAGACATAACCTAACATGGAGAGTGTGTAAAGCATCTATTAGAAAGTAATATTTAAGTTTAAAAAAAAAGAGTAGGAATTAACTAGACTTCAAAATTTGGTAGGGAGGCTAAGAGGATATTAAAAAAAATTCTAAGTAACTTTTTTTTTTAATTTTATTTATTTGACAGAGAGAAACACAGCTAGAGAGGGAACACAAGCAGGGGGAGCGAGAGAGGGAGAAGCAGGCTTTCCGCCGAGCTGGGAGCCCGATGTGGAGCTCGATCCCGGGTCTCCGGGATCATGACCTGAGCCGAAGGCAGTCACTTAACCAACTGAGCCACCCAGGTGCCCCTCTAAGTAACTTTTGAACTTCTGTAAACAGTTTAACCTTAATCCAAAGAAAATAGAAATTGAAACAAATATTAAACCTTAGATTTGTTTTTAGAGGTACAACAATTCTGAAATTTTTTGTTTCAGAACAAAAGAGAACAATTAAATAAGCATATTGATGTTAGGATCCCAGGATCTCACCAAAATGAAATATAAATGGAATAGGGTAGTAAAGAAAGAGCTCTATGGAATTTGGACTGAAATGGGAACTCTCAGTATATAAATGTGCATGCATGCGTGTGTGTGTGTGTGTGTGTGTGTGTGTGTGTGTTAATGGGGATTAGTATATGTTTTCTAGCTTTCCTTGTCAAATGAAGCAATGAAATTTATCAGCAAGGGGCACTACTAGCATACAGGTCTCTATTTCTAAATATCCTCCCACACTAAAAGCATCCAGAGCTCCTTGGAAAATAAGAAAGTGTTCAAAAAAATGGGGGCATGATAAACCAGGAACCACTTTAAAGAAGCCCCCACTTCCACATCTAGAGCAATTTAAGCATCAAACTAAAGACAATAACTCATTAAATGAAATAAGAATCCATGACTCCATAATACTGATTGGATAGATAGATAAATGATAGATGATAGATAGATAGATAGATAGATAGATAGATAGATGATAGATAGATAATAGATAGATAGATGATAGAGATAGATAGATAGATAGATGATAGATAGATAGATAGATAGATAGATAGATAGATAGATAGATAATAGATAGACAGACAGACAGGATAGATAGGATAGATAGGATAGATATGGATAGATGAATGCGAAGGAAAAGTTGTTCCTCAGATAGATTACCAGGTAATAGAAACAATGGAGTTAGAAAATTATCATTTTTACATGAATAATATATATAAAATCTTGATTCAGACAAAATTGAAAACTGCTAACTATAAAGATTTTGAAGGTATAGCTAAGTGAAAAGCGCAAGAACCAGCACAGGATCTTGCATCTGGTAAAATTTATCTATATTTGTAAATATAAAAATACGTATTTGTAAAATTTTAAGTTATCTGTCAAAAGAAAACCCTCCAAAAGAACGATTTGGTTTCTATCCATGAGCTGACACAGAAGGAATGTGCCTCTCTTCACATGCCACACTTTAGCGCAATCCCAATTGCCAAGTACCACACATGACCATTTGTTCTGTTACACAATATAGGCACAGAGCCCAGGGCCTCTGAGCTTTTCAAGGGCTTACCAAACACTGGAGACATGAAAAATATATTTGCATCAGTTCCAAAATATGAAAGGAGCAAGTCTAAATCTATAAATATTTATTTAAATATTTAAATTATAACATGTCAATTTCATTCTTAGAATTTGCAATCACTGTCTTTCTATTAGAAAGCAATTTTTAGGTTAGACTTTTTATTTAATCAACAATTTCTTAATATATAATTATTGTGAAGAAATCAAAACTGATTTTATTTAAATAAATTATTTAAAACTCTTACTGTCTTCAACCACTTTCTGTAGAGCTTCTTTACATGTAATGATATAGCAAATTAAGCCAGGTGAGGTAGCATGGATAAATGAACATGTCAGTCATGCACAGCTAAGTCAGTAGAGAATACAATGTCTTTAGTAGCCAAGAATTTTCCAAGCATGCAGGCCCCAATTTAACCCCCAATTTTAATATTCTCTCCCAAAAACTTTGCTTCATAAAGTCCCTCCAAAAGCCCAAGTTCTCCAGATTGGAATAGGGGGGTTCCTGTCATTCTACCTCTAATTATTAATTTTGTTATTTTCATAGGGGAATTTCTTGTTTTAATAGCGTTATCATTATGCAGGGTTAGCAAGAAGGGTCATTGTGCAGCTTATTCTTAATTAAACCTTTTCCTCCATTCGGTCAAAATCCATCTGTGTTCTTGGTTCACCCTTCCTGTGATGGCAAAAACACTACAGTTTTCAGTTTCCTTCTTTTTTGTGTTTTATTAACAGATTTTTATTTTATCTGCTATTAACAGATATTTGTAAACTATATACTTTTTCTTGAATTTATTAAAAATGGATTCGATTTTACTTATGCAGTCTGGATACCCTTCTCTTCTTCAATGTAATAAACATACTCTTTTTGATCAATTTTTCCATTTGATAGTAGTCAAATAATTTCAAAATCAGAATATGTAATTTTTTCAAATCTTACTGGTAAAATTATATTTAATATGGTATGTTAGTAGATGCTGATATTTTGATATAATGTAGGTTTGGGTTTCTAAATAAGAGTGACTAGGGCCTCTGAAGGTCTTTAAGTGGCCCTGAAGCTAAGAAGTGAGCTAGATAGTTCACACATTTCTTCAACAATTAGTTGAGGGTCTATCACATTCCAGAAATTCTGTTAAGGTGCTATGGGGTATACAAATAACTATAAAATACTATTTATGTCTCTTAGGAGCTAACAATTCACCTGGGGAGTATGCAAGTGACTAATTGTTCACGGATCTTTGTTCTCATTCTTTGGCATATCACCAAGCTACTACCAGAGTTTCTCTACAGTTAGATAGAGCATGGGACTGAGCTCATCTATCTAGTGGAATATGGGTAGAAGTGATGGATACAACCACCACACTTGGCCATTAAAACCTCATGTAAATATCCTTACTTTCTGTTTTTCCTCAAAAACTATTGACTCCATGTGGAGGACTTAGTGAAAGCTTCTGAAGCCCTAGGGGGTAGTGGTCACACTAAACTGAATCAGCCTGGGTCTCTGAATGACTGCATGGAGCAGAGTCCCTGCCCCCTATGTCAATATATTGTAAAATGAGCAAGAAAGAAACTTTGGTTGTTTATATCACCAAAATCAGAGGTAGTCTGTTATAGCACTCACTATATCCTGAATAATATTTAAGATTAAACTTAATCTTACATAACTCCATTTTGTAAAAAATTGCTGCTTAAACAATATAGAAGTTCAAAATGCTAGGAATAATTTCAGTTTTGAAGGGTAAAATGAAGGATGGTCATTCTAACCGTGACTAGTACCTGAGCCAACTGCTTATAGATTGTCACAGTCCCAACACACACAAATTTTCCTCTTCTTTTTCTGTTCTTGTACTCTTATCTTGAATGTGCATATTCCCATTTCATTTTTTTTTCTTTTTTGCCTTAGTTTTTAAAGTGTACATAAATCATCCTTTATAGTGCACATTTTATCTACCTCCTTAGGTTTAGATTTTAAAATTTATAATTCTCTTTTTTATGCATACAATATTATTCTGTTGCTACATATAATTCCCATTTCAATTTATTCTTAACTATTAAAGCAAGTCCTCCAGAGTCAATGAAATTTTGTACACATGTATTGCTTGAGTTATTTTATGTATTTAAATGACAAGCATTTATTAAATATTAAATCTTTACCATGCACCAGTCTAAGGGAGAGATATGTTATAGGAATTAATTTAATGGTTAAGGACATAAGCTTCTAGAGCACATTTATTTTGAGTTTAAATCTCTGCTCTACCACTTACTATGTGATCTTGGATAAATTGTTTAAAGCAGAAATAATGATACCTGTCTGTTCCACAGAACTGATATATGTCTTCAATGAAATAATATATATGAATAGTAATAATTATTATACATTGTTATAATATATCTGAATTTTAAAACCCTACCATAAGGAGGCTGGCATCTAGTATACCCTTATAATTGGTCATAATCAATAAAACATCCTTACTCCTATTTCTTGACTAAATATTACATCTAAATCATTATAAGTTTTCTGTAATATTGGAATCTTAGAGCAAATCAACAAAGTTGAAATAATTTTTCATAAACAATTCAATTTATTTTAAATCTATAACTTTGCAATATTTTTGTAGTGCTGGTCTATTGTATTATTTTTCTTCCTGGTTACATTGTGATTTTAAGTAAAGAATTGCAGTGGATGACATTTTTATCATTGTTTTGCTTTTTTTTAAAGTTTATTTTATTTTTTTCAGTGTTCCAAGATTCATTGTTTATGCTCCACACCCAGTGCTCCATGCAATACATGCTCTCAGTACCCACCACCAGAAAATAAAAATGGTAGGCATAGACAGATTAGTATTAGAGTGTGCTTAAATTATAATGAAAAATTCTTAAGTTGTCTCTCTGCCTTCTTTCAGTCCATCCTTCACCCTGCCTTCTTGGTTTTTAAATAGGCAAGTCTGATCATACGACTCCCCTGTTTAATCTTTTCCTCCTCGGACATAAAATCCTTGTGACTTCCACTGGCTTCTAAGGCCTTCTTTTAGGTAATCTCACTCAGATTTTTAGTCCTTTTCCTCCATGTTCACCCCATGCCTCAACCAGATGGAAATATTTGCAATTCCTAGAATATACAATGATTTTGCTCAAAATGTTTCCTCTGCCTAGAAGGCATTTCCCCCTTGTTTCCTAAACACCTGCAGGGAATGTAGGACTCAACTTAAGTCTTGTCTTCTTTCTGTATAGCTCTACTCCTTTCATCAAGTAGAACTGCACTCTGAATCATTTGTGTCCATTATTTCCTATAATAATTTACCACATCCACTTGTGTTTATTATCAGTCTTGCCTACTAGACTGTTGGCTCCATGAAGGCAAGGCTAGGAGGGATTTCTCTATGAGAAAATGAGCCCCAGTAGAGCTGCCTAGAGGATCATTTTACGGCTCTAAATTGCACCTCTAGTTTATCATGCTCAATATGAAATAGCAAAAGGAAGAGACTTGGTGCTTAAGGACAAAGCCTTCAAATCAGACCTGGATTCCAGATCTGCCATTTATTAACTGAGTAGCCTTCATCAAATTACATAAGATTACATCATTTTTTCATCTGTAAAATCAAGATAATAGGGTGCCTGGGTGGCTCAGTGGGTTAAGCCTCTGCCTTCGGCTCAGGTCATGATCTTAGGGTCCTGGGATCACGGCCTGCGTCGGGCTCTCTACTCAGGAGGGAGCCTGCTTCCTCCTCTCTCTCTCTGCCTGCCTCTCAGCCTACTTGTGATCTCTCTCTCTGTCAATTAAATAAATAAAATCTTTTTAAAAAATCAAGATAATATTAGTAATTCAGACCTCACAGGATTTTAGGTAGGATGAAATGAGGTGATGCCTAGCACTCAATAAATATTATTATGTTATTATTATCCTTTATGTAGCTATGCATTTGTTTTAGAAAAGTAAGAAAGTGCATATCTTGTTTAAAGAGTGACATATCTTTGGAAGAGTAAATTTGTTTCCTATTTGAAATATAGCAGAGAAAAACCTAGGAATTTTATGATAATTTTTTTCTAATGTAAAGGATTTGATTTTTCTATACAGGTATATATCCCCATTGATGTAAATTTACATTATAAAATATGTTCATTCAACTGATGCTAGATTTCCAGTCTACTAATTTGGTCACTTCGAGATATATTCCTTTTTTTCCCTCTGGCTGTCTCTGTAGCTTCATCCAATGTTCCTGCCAAGTGGATGGCTGCAGTTCCTTAGATGTGATCTACCTGTCACCCATCCAATCTACCACAAAGCTTTTTCCTCTGCCTAGAATGACCTTTCCCTCTACAGCTAACACTCCATCTCCAGATTCAGCCCAGTAGTAATTTCAGGTAGAATGATTTCTCAACATCTCCATCATTCTTATTTTTTTTTGCATACTGTTATTATAACATTTATTACTGCATTGGAATTGTCTGGTTGCTTTTCTCTCCCTAACTAGCTACCTATTCTTACGGCAGGAGTCATAATCATATTTCCAGAGCAGCAACTTCAACATCACTCTCATAGACTTGTTAGAAAGGCAAATTCTTGGGCCACATCCCAGACTTACTGGAAAAGAAATTTCGGGTGGAGTCCAGGAATCTGTTTTCACAGCTCACTAGGTGCTTCTGATGCACACAGAAGTTTGAAAATTAAGACTCTACAACAGTGAAAGTGAAAAATCTATAACTACACACAATAATATGGAGGAATTTACAAATATACTGTTGAGTGAAAGAAGCCAGACACAAGAAGAGTATGTTCTGTGTGTGTATCTCAATATATAGGCATTGTAAAAACAGGCAAAATTAACCATTGTGATTAGAGTACAAGTATAAATGACTACCCTTTGTCAGTCAGATTATGTAATTTGCAGGGATGCTTGTTTAAAATGCAGTCTTTAAAATACTTTCCACACATCTTAAGCTCTAGAACTTTTACTCTCTAATGTCTATGTTTGGATGTATTAACTTTATCTTTAGCATCAAAAATTATCTGAGGTGCATTGACAATATGAAAGAACCTGGAATCATGGAAGGAAATTAATCTTTAAACAAGGAAGAATTTGGTAGAAACTAGTAAGTGCTCAATAAGTGGCAAATCCCGTTTTATTAGAAACAACAGAGTATAAAGCAATTTATCCAGAAATACATTAAACACATGCAGCCCCTTGAGTTTTTGCTATTATATAGTATAATGCATTATTATACAGGGCTTAATAAATTTAGTCTTGTCTTTCTTGTGCCTGGCATCTAGGACAAACAGAAACTTCAAGAACTGGAATCCTGTGTGTGAAAGTTTAGCAAGAAATACAGCCGTTTCCAGTAGAAAATGTGTCAGTAATCAGTAATTTCTAGAAAATAGGTTTTGTGAGGGAGATGATGGGAAACTACATAAACATAGACACCACATAAGGGAAAAGAAAATGCCAAAAGGAGCAAAAGGACATGAATCAGCTCCTTCTACTTTATATTTTTGTATAAGGCATTTCTGGATTTAAGCATCCTAATATGCCTCAGGCTCAAGAGGCAATTTTCTTTTGAAGCTATAAACATAGCTGTTTGCATGTGAGAGAAATCTGTCACACAGAAATCTGAGGTATCACATATTTTTCTGAGACTGGCGTTGCTTCAGGGCGATGAAAAGATGTTATATTTGTGAGAATTAAGAAGCCATCAATCTCTTTTGAACAGGCAGCTCTATTTTGGTATCTTTTGGGACAAGGTAAGGGGAGTCTTCATATTCCCTGAAATATAAAATGTATTAATAACAGGAAGTGTATAGTCTCTTGGATGGTCCTTAAGGTCCTTAATTAAGTAACAGCTCATTCAGAAAAGACATGTGACTGGCAAGTAATAACTCTTTTTCATCCTAATGTAATAAAAATATAACCATTAAGTCCTGCAGCTTAGAAACATTGCTTATATTATCTCATGAGATATATTGTCCATCAACATAACTCAATGACATCTTTCTTCACCATTGTCATCATAATTATTATGGTAGTACATACTACAAATACAATTGTTCCCTAAAGAAGACATCAGTCTACATAGACACACACATTTCATATATTTTAAACAAACTTTGGACAACTAAATCAGTCTATGCCAATAGTTGCAAAAACACAATGTCATGATCCCTGCCTTTTTCAAACTGTGAAGATAAGATATTAGAATTCTAACAAATGGATGGAATTCTGTGAAAAAGAATTCATCAATAGAATGAGAGCATCATGTCTCAATTTTCATGGCTAGAATAATTCTCTCTTTTAGTAAAAAAACAAAAACAACTAAAACTCTTTAAAATACTAATTCTCTCAATATTTCTACAGTATTGGGTATATAGGATTAATTCAATAAATCTCCAAAGTCCTTTGCTTATCTAGTGACAAACTCATAATTATTTGTACTTAGTTAATATTCAATTTAATAAAATCATGTATGTGATAAACAAAACTTTGGAAACAAATTTTTCTTGAGCATTTAAACACTGATTGCAATTTGATTGTTTTTGTACAAAATTGCAATTGCTATTTACCATAACCAATTCTTTTGAGTATATCAAAACACATATAGATGCAATAATTATAAAATGTGTTATTGAGTATACAATTAAACTTATTCTAAAATAGCAATACCATGGGTTTAGTTCATTTCTTCACCTTATGTTTTTAGAACTCCCTATTGTACTTACTGTAATAACTTTCTAGAATTTTGACTTATTTTGACACCTTCCAGGTTTGCTACAGCTTCCTGGGAATTGGCAAGGTATTCTTGTACTCAAATAGAGTACAAGTTTTTGACAGATTGTTTATTGTTTAAGTTAAGGGACTTGATTTCTTTTTTCAAGGTGTTTCACAACTCTAAACTTTTACAATCCATATTTCTCACATAGGTTTTACTTTTGAATAATTTGGTGTCTTCTACTAAAAGGAGTTTTTAAAAAATATTTTATTGTGAAAATTTCACACTAAAAATGTAGCTAGTACAAGCAACCTTTCACATAGCCACTCCCTATCTTTTGCCATAATTATTTCATCTGTCCCCTTCCTCCCTTTTTCTTGAATGTTTTAAAGCAAATTCAAGATATAACATAATTTCCCCCTTAACTACTTCAACATGCACCTAAAATGTGGGTGGGGTAATATCACCTCAATGCTATCTTCACAGCTAACAAGATAATAATTTTTTGCTACAGTCAATTCCTAGTCCATATTCAAATTGTCTATTATGTTTTTTCATTAAATTTTTTCAAATAAGTACCTGAACAAATCCATTCACTTTATTTGTTAGGTCTTTTAAGTTGTTTTTAAGTCTCTCTGAATCTAGAGTAGTATCTTTTTAATTTTCATTACTCTAATTTATTAGAGAAACCAGTGAGTTGTCCTCTAAAAAATCTGCAAAATGTATGTAATTGATTGCTTTCTTGTTCAAGAACTGGCTGGTTCCTTATCTTCAGGTATTTCCTTTGATTACAAAATGGTAGTAAAGGCTTTATTTGATTCACATTCAATATTTGGAGGAAGAGGCTAAAGAATACTGCATAGAAGGTGCTGTCTCCTTAACATCCCAGCACATGTGAAGGCATATTGATTTATTTCACTTTAAATGGTACTGAGATTAATAAGCGTTTGTGAGGGAGGGATTGGCCAGCTTAATTTCCTTCAGTGTAAAGTTCTCTATCAACATTTCACCTGATAGTTCTAGCATTTATTAATGAGCCCTGCCTCAATAATATATTTCATTAGTGTTTGCAAACTAGTGATTCTAGAATTCTTTTATCCTTCTGTATTAATTAGCTAGAATATTCTAAATTCCTTTATTCATAGACCTATGCCTTTGAACTGAAATAAAGTTTATAAAGAAATGCTTAATTCTTTCTTTATAATTGCCAATACTTAAAGTATTGTGTTGCTATCCTGGCAACATCCAGTGGTTTCCATGAGCTTGGTTTGTTTCTCTAGTTCTCCTTTTCCTCCTTCGCATACCATTAGAAATATAGCCTTTTTAAATCAAGTATGATATAACCAAGTGCAATCTTTGGCTAAAAGGAGTCTCCTTATGTTATCTCCTATTTCCTTTATGACCCTATTAGTCAGTTTTTGTTAGCTCCTTTGCTTTCTGGCACAATGATACATTACAGACTCATCTTGAATATTCCAACAACCCCGCGTATGAAAGAGCCATCTCTCCCAAAGAGCTCTGATCCCTTTTAGTAGAGGAATTTCAATACTATAATTGTGGCATTCTGCATGTTCATTGTTCCTGGGTTGTCATATTTCCACACCTTCTCAGTGGACACAGCTGGGAAATACTTATCTTTTATAAAAGGAGATAAAGTGTCACAAATTCTGCCTAATATTTCCAAATGATATTTAAAGTTGTAAGATTTTTACTTAATATCATTGGTTCTTTCTTAATCTCTCTCTTTCTGAAAATCTTGATTCCTAACATTAACATAATTATTTATTTGCTTTTTCTTATAATATACACTTATAAGTATATGCATATATCTAGAATAATATCATTAGTACTATTACCAACAATAAAAATCTTGACTGTAGATTAAGGTGTCTGTATTTCCCAGTCTATAATCAAAATGCTGCATTTAAGGTTGGTGCAATAATTATTTTCTTTGGATGGTTATGTTACAAGAGAAAAGTTTAAAATTCTCACCTAGCAAGATTTATTATAATCCACTGTCTTGTCCTAGGATATTGATTTATGTTGTTAACATTATTAAAGTTTTATATAGTTAAAATTATTATTTTTATTAGTAGGGCCATCTGAGGTTGTATAACCCAGGAGATTGGGATTGTGTGAGCCTCAGCCCTTAGTTCTCTTCTTTAGTTCATGAGGCTAATTTATGATCTTGAACAGTCAGTGTGATCGCTGACACTGATTCACAGCTCAATTTCCTTCCTTACTGGTTATTATGTGTGACCGCCAGTACTGATCAGTACTTGGTGTGATTGCTACTTTTGCTAGGTCTGTACTCATAGTTCCCTATGATTATATGGAGTCAAGTATCTATCCATGCTTCATTAGCATATGTAAATTAAATAGAAATAACAACACACCCAAATATATTAGCATTAGCATTCCCTTGTTTCTTTAAATAAAAATTAAACATGCCTTATTGAATTCAGTCTTCTTTTTTAGTTACAAATATGTTTTGTATACGTTATATTATTATGAACTCCTGGCTTGATATAGATTCAACTTATTCAAATTGATCACAATTATCATCATTATTATTGTGATGCTTATATTATCATAACTTTGTCTTTTTAACATTGCCACGATATCCTTTAAAATGTACTTGTTGAGGCTGATGTCAAAGAGGTTACTGCCTATGTTCTCCTCTAGGATTTTGATAGCTTCCTCACTCACACTAAGGTCTTTCATACATTTTGAGTTCATCTTTGTGTGCTGTGTAAGAGAATGGTCGAGTTTCATTCTTCTATATGTAGCTGTCCAATTTCCCAGCACCATTTATTGAAGAGACTGTCATTTTTTCCACTGGATATTTTTTTCTGCCTTGTCAAAGATTATTTGACCATAGAGTTGATGGTTCATATCTGGACTCTCTACTCTGTTCCACTGATTTATGTGTCTATTTTTGTGCCAGCACCATGCTGTCTTGGTGATCACAGCTTTGTAATAAAGCTTGAAATCAGGTAATGTGATGCCCCGAGCTTTGTTTTTCTTTTTCAACATTTCCTTAGAAATTCGGGGTCTTTTCTGGTTCCACATAAATTTTAGGACTGTTTGATCAGACACAGCAACTTCTTTCAAGACACATCTCCAAAGGCAAAGGAAACAAAAGTGAAAATGAACTTTTGGGACTTCATCAAAATAAAAACCAGCAAAGGAAACAGTCAACAAAACAAAAGACAACTCCTAGAATGGGAGAAGATATTTGCAAATGATACTACAGACAAAGGGCTGATACCCAAGATCTATAAAGAACTCCTCAAACTCAACAACCAAAAAAATGATGATCACATTCAAAAATGGGTGGAAGACATGAACAGACACTTCTCCATAGAAGACATACAAATGGCTAGCAGACACATGAAAAAATGTTCATCATCACTAGCCCTCAGGGAAATTCAAATCAAAACCACATTGAGATACCACCTTACACCAGTCAGAATGGCTAAAAATAACAGGATAGGAAACAACAAATGTTGGAGAGGATGTGGAGAAAGGGGAACCCTCTTACACTGTTGGTGGAAATGCAGGTTGGTGCAACCACTTTAGAAAACAGTGTGGAGATTACTTAAAAAATTAAAAATAGAGCTACTCTATGACCCTGCAATTGCACTACTGGGTATTTACCCCTACAGATGTAGTGAAAAGAAGGGCCATATGTACCCCAAAGTTCATAGCAGCAATGTCCACAATCGCCAAACTGTGGAAAGAGCCAAGATGCCCTTCAACAGATGAATGGATAAAGAAGATACAGTCCATATATACACTGGACTATTACACCTCCATCAGAAAGGATAAATACCCAACTTTTGTAGTAACATGGATGGGACTGGAGGAGATTATGCTGAGTGAAATAAGCCAAACAGAGAAAGTCAAGTATCACATGGTTTCACTTACTTGTGGAGCATAAGGAATAACATGCAGGACAGTGGGAGAAGGAAAGGTAATGTAAACTGAGGTAAATCAGAGAGGGAGATGAAGTGCGAGAGACTTTGGACTCTGAGAAACAAATGGAGGGTCTTGGAAGGGAGGGAGTGGTGGATGGGTGAGCCTGGTGGTGGGTATTGAGGGTACAAATTGCATGGAGCACTGGATGTGGGGCATAAACAATGAATCTTGGAACACTGAAACAATAAAATAAATTAGAACTAAATAAAATAAAATGTACTTGTTTTCTAGCAACAATTTTTTCCCTATCTATTTAAGTTATTCTTGCCTAAGACCTGGAATAAGCTATCCTAAAGTCTTGGTTCCTTTTAGAGGAGAATGCTACTTATACAATCTCTGCCCCACCCTTTCCCTTTTGTTTTACCCTCTTAGTTACCACTAGCACCTTTACCAAAAAGCTAGCATTCTGCTTCTCTGTTCCGAAGGCCCTTGTCTGGCGGGTGGGTTCTACTTTCTGATTGGCAGGCTGGAAGTGTGAGGGAACTGGCATCACCTGGGAGCAGTACTCAACGAATGATTCATAAAAGTTGGATATAAATACTTCCAACTCTGTCATCCATAGGTGGGTTAATTCTGAGGCTTGAGTTTCACATTAATTTCCAGAATTTCAAGTAACCAGCAATTATAACATGTAAGGCATATATCTTCTATCAGCTTCATTTCCTTCCCCTATCTCACTTTTTTATTCCTCTCTTTGCATGGGAATCTTTTGCCTCACTGTCTGCTTCTGGAAGAGGCTAGATTACATATGAGGGATCAACACCTCACTCCAGAGCGCTGCCAGTGGGCAAAAAAGTCCTGCCGCCGGAGTTGCAGTGAGAAGCTCTGGAAACTTCATGTTCTTTTTCACTGATTAACCATGATTTTATTTTTCATATGAAACAATTATGTTGCTAAACTCTACCTTTTTTAAAGGATATGATTTCACTGACTGATAAGACTTTCTTCTGCTTTAACGAAGGGCTGTTAATAAATGTCTGATGCTGTCAAGGCACGAAAATGATAGAGATAAGATCTGTGTTCTAGAGAACTGAACTTTTTCAAAGAATTCATCTAAGTTCTACTAGCATTTATGACAGATTTATGTGTCTACCACAGGGCAAAGAGCTAGGAATGCAAAAGTATAAAAGCTGACATTAGTAAATAAATAAAATATTTGTCAGAAAGTTGAAGAATTAAAAAGGCCATGTTTTGACATTTATAATCCTATAAAGGTCACATTTTCACACAAAAATGATTCTTTTGTATTAAAAAATAGGACTATATGAGACAAAGACATGGTATTATTTTTTCCGCATTTAAGAACAACTTGTGGTGAGAGACTTTCTTGCCCTGCTTCAAATCTTTTTAAAATGCTCATTAACCTTAGAAAAATATTTTTTACACAAGATGTTAAATTGAATTCATAACAGCCTTACTTGACTTCTGTTGCCATTTCCAAAAATTTAAATCCTATCAAAGGTCCCTTCTCTATTGGAAGGTTGTATATTTTAAAGACCACTGACTAGCAAGTTTTAGATTTAGACTAGAGTAAATTGCATGGTATACAGGGCAACTGTAAATTCAACACTGAGGTATTTGAAAAAATATATCTGTTTATTATTTAATTATAAGAAAAAAAGCACACATTTCTTTTAGCTTATTTCTAGTCAGCCATGCATAATTCACTAAAAAAAAATATTCAAAATGAAATGTCAGACTAGTAAAAGGCCCCAGTTTCCCTATTCTAGGTCTTAAATTTCTTTTTATATTTACAATGAATTCTTCTAATTATTGAATCTTCTGTGGTGGCTATTTTTCAGAGAAATGTCACTTATTGCTGAAATGCTTTCATTCCTGCCCATTTTCTATTCCCAAGAGATACTCCTCTTACTTTCTTCCCTTATCATTTCAATACTTTGGGAAATAATATGTGCTAGTAAAAATTTAGAATTATCTTATATCCCTCTCCCAAAGATGGTGCTTAAACATGTCAGTTTAAATAAATTAACATTTGACTGATGCATTTGGCAATAGCAATAATTCATGTGCCAATGCATGGACCGATTTCACCAGAAAATACAGTGTATACTTGTGTTTTCATGCCAGTAGTCAGCATTAAAAAGTGGTAAGATCTTGTTTTTTGTTGTCGTTGTTGTTGTTGTTCTCATTTTTCACAGTGACATTCATGGGCCTATATCTAGTGTCCAGGTAAATACATGTGAGTTTGATATTACATAGTCAGTACAGAAATATAGAAATAGGAGAGGCATAGAGGAGACATTTCACTATTTATCAGGATTTCAAGTACCCACTTTTTTAAATATTTACTTTTTCCTCTTGCATTACTTATTTTTTCTTAAATAATTTTTATTTATTTTATAAATAAAATTATTTATTTTCTAAAAATTGTTTTTAGAGCAGTTTTATGATCACATCAAAACTAGGTGGAGGCTATAGGCATTGTATGGTGACATGGTAGCTACACTTGTGAGTACAGTATAAAGGATAGAAATGTGAAATCACTATGCTGTACACCTGAAATTGATGTAACATTATGTGTGAATAATACTTGAATGGAAAAAAAACCTTTAATAAATAAATAAAATAAATATCTGGGTACTGCAGATTCTGAACAGAGCTAAAGTGATGTTCCCATTTTTCTTCTCAGGTTTCTACAAAAACATCTTTTGAGAGGGAGTCTGACTGAAGAAAATATTTTATTTTTAAGTAAAATGATAACAAGTGCTATTTATCTATGCAAAACAAAAATTCTTTACAAATGTCTGTACTCAGGCTAAAATGTGATTTCATTGTCTCCCAAGACAACCAAATCATAGAACCAACACTACTTAGGGTTTCTAGGTGTGCATGTGAGAAGAAAATTATGCCTTATTCTTCAGTTCAGGAACTGTATTATTTATTTTGCTATACTTATGAAGCCATTTTTTATTTTCATGCAAAATCCCAGATAATACACATTTTAAGGATGACAAATTTAACAAATGCTGATAAAATTTTCAATTCAATTAAGTTTTAATGTCTCTTTAATGTGAACTCTGTATTTAATAAAAACAAAACAAAACACAAACATACACACATGCCCACATCCAACTGTCTATACCTGCTATAAAATAAAGTCTTCTTCTAAGGGTATAAATACAGCACTTATGTAAAGTAGGCTTGTACTCTTTAAAAAAATGCACTTGCAGAATAAAGAACTTATGTTTATTTAAAATTTTACTTCCTAGAATTTCAAAAGGGAGTTAAGAACTCCATATCTATATTATGTACGGTGTTTATATATATTTTAAATATTAATCATGTCCAGTATCAGCCTTGTTCTGTTCTCCCTAAAGAGATCTTGATCAATCTACAAGCAGCATTCCTCTACCCTTTTGATTATTTTAGCTTGTCTTTTTCTTGAGGTCCATTACACTACACTTATATATAATATCCCAGATGCAATGGGCAACTGCTTTATCCTAGAATTAGGATCTACATTATGTCTAATATTGAAAATGTCCAAAACTGATTTTGGAAGCCTGCATCTACATTATGTCTAATATTGAAAATGTCCAAAACTGATCAATCAAGAATAGCAGAATAATTTCATTATTTAAATAATTTAAAGTATATCAGAGGAACACAAACAGATGCCCAGAAGATGCCTACCTCTTAAGCAGGATCAGAAAGAAGAGTTGAGTCAGAAACAGCTATTATTATAAGCTTTTTAGTAGTACTATACTTTTTAGACTAGGTACACATATTGTTTTGCTGATATTTTTTTAAAATATTGGAAAATTAAAATTAGGGAAGGAAACCCATCTGCTATTTTTTTGCCCACACAAACAGATATGTTAGGATATATATCCATTGACCAGGACATTTAATTCATAAATAACGCAAGGTCAAATGTAAAATGTATATTTACATTGTCCTTTCAGTTACTTTTTCATCTCTTAATTTAAAAATGTTGAATAGGGACGCCTGGGTGGCTCAGTTGGTTGAGCGACTGCCTTCGGCTCAGGGCATGATCCCGGAGACCCGGGATCGAGTCCCACATCGGGCTCCCTGCTCGGCGGGAAGCCTGCTTCTCCCTCTCTCACTCCCCCTGCTTGTGTTCCCTCTCTGGCTGTGTTTCTCTCTGTCAAATAAATAAAATCTTTAAAAAAAAAAAATGTTGAATAAAACAAGTTTTTTCAAGGAGAAACTTTACTATATATATATATTTATATATATATATATATATTTAAGATTTTATTTATTTGACAGAAACACAGCTAGAGAGGGAACATAAGCAGGGGGAGTTAGAGAGGGAGAAGCAGGCTTCCCACTGAGCAGGGAGCCTGAAGCAGGGCTCGATCCTGGGATTCTGGGATCATGACCTGACCCAAGCCAAAGGCAGATGCTTAACGACAGCACCACCCAGATGTCCCAAAACCTTACTATATCTTTCTCTATGCAGAAAAATATTCACCTATTCCTCCTCTGGATTTTGTCCTAAGCCATCTTTCTATCTATAGCAAATGTTTGTCATTCACCTCACAATCTTATGGTAACTCATTTTCCATAAATTCATTTACTTCCTCAGAAAACTCCAAAGTATAAGGCTTAATTTCTCCTTATGGCTGTATTTATTTAAATTTGTACATAAAATATTCCTCCCAGTTGGCCATACTTATTTAAATTCTTTCAAACTAATCCTCACTGTAGACTCTACCATCTTGTTCCATGACACACAGCTGCCTTTCCTTCATTTTTGTTCACTAAGAAAGCTTCTTTTATTTGCCTGACTGATGTCCTACCTCATCGGTCAGCTCCCTTCGCAGCCAGGTCTTGTCTGACTCTGGCACACTTCTCTGCACACTTTCAAAGCCTCTGCGCCCAGATCACTGACCTATAGCTCCTGTGACAATGTCTTCAGTCTTCTTCTGAGGGCTGTGCCTCTGGATAATGTAAACTGTCGCCCATCCATTGTAACTTCGCAGTAGGTAGCAAAAAAGAATCAAAATAAATTAACCTCAGCTGCTATGTGCTTCAGTACATTGCCCAGAAGTTCTTCCTAATTCCTTCTTTTCATAAATGTTAAACACAGCAAGACACCAACAGAGCAAATCACTTCACCGTTATACCCACAGCTAAAAATACATCTCCCAAATGTAGGTTTAAAATTGGCAAAATAAACTTTTTTTCAGCTGGATGGTTGAAATTTTTAAGACACAAAACTAGTTCTGAAAGTTATAGGCTTCAAACATATGAGAGGTCAAAGTCCTCTATAAAATAACAATTTTTATTATAGAAACAATCTGGTCTCAAAATGTAATATATGAAAAGCCAAATTTACAAAATAAATTAGATGCTTTTGGCAATACAAAAGACTTTTATCATCTGAAAATGTTTACCTTAAAATTTTTTAGAAAATGAGTTCCCAGACATTTAAGATTTTTCTCTCCATAGATCACTGACTATTTGACTTCTTTGACAAAAGGAAAAGACACTTTTAACCCTATTCTATTGTGAAATACTGCCAACTAAAGGCATTTAAAAAAAAATGATGCCGCCATTAAATTTACACAAAATTTTTGACACACAACTTATCGTATAATGCATAAGTTCACTGATTTGTTCCAAAGCAGGTAACTAGTCTTTTTTTCTCTCTTCTTTCCTCCTCTTCCCTTTTCCTGTTTTTTTTTTTAAATTTTTGTTTGTTTTAATTTTGGGGACAACATATAAAACTTCAGGACTATCACATAAAAATCCAGACTCCTTGCTTCTCCTCGGAAAAACCCGAGGATCTGGCAACTCACATTTCCACTGGAAATAAGCAGCTAGAATTGAAGAGCTGTTTTCTTTTATGTGCAGCATGAATAGCCTATGTCATAAAGGCCCCTTCACACACTATTGCATGCCAAATCCAGCCAAATCCACTCATTTAAATTACCTCCTTAATGTCTGTAGGCATTTATTTGATTTTGTGAATAATTAGGTTCTTATATAAACTAGTTATGGTACTCATTAGTTAGTTGTGGTACCCATAAATGATGATCATAATAGTTACAGGAAGTCTTAATAGTTATAAGAAATCCTATTTAATGGCTAGTTTTCATGAATAAAATAATCATACTTAAATTAATAGTGATAGAAATAGAGCTCTTATGTGGAGTAAAAATACATTTTTAAAAATTGAGCTTTTGTGTAACTCAGTTGAAAATTAAAACCAAACAGTTTTTTTCCCTGTTTTACTACTAATTTAATACAATACATATTAGTTTTCTCAGGCTATCTAATAAATTATCGTAACTTGGTGTCTTAAAGTAACAGAAAATTTATTTTCTCACAACTGTGGAGACTAGAAGTCTGAAATCAAAAAGCTGGCAGGGCTATGCTCCCTGGAAGCCTGTACAGGAGAATCCTTCCTTTCTGCTTCCAACTCCTGGTACTCTGGTTTGTGGCAACAGAATTCCAAACTCTGACTTCATGTTCACATGCCCTTCCCTTCACTGTGTCTGCATTTTTGTGTCTTTTCTCCTATAAGGACACCAGTCATTGGATTTAGAACTGACTCTAAATCCATATCATGTCACCTTGAGATCTTTACTTGATTACAACTGCAAAGATCTTATTTCCAAGTAGGGCCATATTTACAGGTATGGGGAGAGGGAGGAAGGGGTTAGAATTTGGGCATTCCTTTTTTTGAGGGATAAAATTAAACTCACTACATACTAATTTTTCACAGATTCAAATAAAACTGTGGCCCAGTTTTGTTTAAGTATTTAAGCTCTAGTCACTTTCCAATTTAAATTCACATATTTAATAAAGTCAGGCTGTGAAAATAAAGTTTTCTTTTGGTTTCAAAACTAGGATCTCTGCTGAACTATAATTAGTTGCATCTAACGAGCTAGTTCTAAGCTACAAGAATAAATGGAGGTAAAGGAAGTCTTAAAAGTCAAGCCAGTTTTAAAATCAGAGTAGTCAACCACTTTTCTTTCTTTGACTAGGGATTTTCAAGATTGGTGCAGGGCCCCTGCAATGGATGCTGAATAGGCTAATGCACTTTGATTTTGTAAGAACCAACTGTTAAGCTTCCAGAAATTTTGAAAGCTAGTAGTAGCTTGAAATTGGCCATGGTGGGAGTATTTATACCACAAAATTTGGCAAATGCTAACATCAAAGTCCTTCCTCCCCAAAGAGCCTGCTGTTCAACAGTTATCAGCACACACTGCCTGCACATTATCAAGTGATTCAAAGGTGGCTTGGCAGTTTCATAAATGTGAAATACAAGGTTAGTTTTTTTAAGGTTTTATTTATTTATTTATTTGAGAAAGAGAGAGATCACAAGAAGGGAGAGAGGGGAAGAGCAGAGGGAGAGGTAGAAGTAGACTCCTAGCTGAGCAGGTAGCCTGACTTGGGGTTTGATCCCAGGATCCTGAGATCATGACCTGAGCTAAAGGCAGACATGGGGCTCAATCGCAGGACCCCTAAATCATGACCTGAGTTGAAGGCAGAAGCTTAACCAACTGAGCCACTCAGGTGTCCCAAGATTATTATCATCTTGCAAATATTGTTACTTCTTAATCATAATTTCCTCAAATCATGTTCAGCAAGGATCGCTACAGTCAAAGTTAACAAGGTGAATTAGTCTCAACCAGTGAATTCTCACATTTATGCCTGCATAAAGCATGCATTTTAAATTGTTACAGTGTGTTGCATCTACAAAAATAGATCAGTAACTCACAATTATTCAGAAAAGTATAAAAGTAATGACAGAAAGGGTAAAGAAATATATATATACATATATAATATATATAATATATAATAAATATATATAATTGTATTCCAGTGCAAATGTGGAAGTTAAATGTTGTTCTACAAAGATTCTATGAGTATAATTATTTGCAAATAACACAGCTACAAATATCTAAAAAGTAGACTTTGTTGACTAAGAGATACTAGTCACTTCTACCCTCCAGTGTATTGTCTGCTATGAGACCATGTGAAATAATGAAGTAAAGAAGCTCTCTCATTCTCAAACACAGCACAGTGACATTTCTAGTAAACCAATTACATATTTCCAAAATGAATGCATAATATATGTTTCCAGTATGAAATTGATTAACTTTCTTACCAACTTTTGTTAACTTTGTTGCAATTTAGGGGGATGCAACCAAAACCACACATTCTTCAGAGTTTTATTGCTCATAGAAAAAGGGGTAGACATTCTGTTATTACTAAGACACTTGCTAAATGGGCTACAAAGTAAATAAGTATCATATTCACAGGAAAAGCATAATGAGCTCAAGATAAATTCCTTTATCAAATGGCACTATTACATGTCCTTTAATATCAGTTACATACAATATGGAGAAGCAAGTGCTGTGACACGCTCATTTTAAGAAAATGTGCACTCAGATCAGAACTGGTAGTGCAATCTGTGTGTGTGGGTGTGGGTGTGTGTGCGCAAGAAGCAGGAGTATTGCTGGACAAAGAAATTACACCCAAATGCCAGGCCTCATACTGCCTTATTCATAGAGAACTGTTGGTAGTCACCAACCTACTTCATTGACTCAGTACTGAAGGAAATTATTCAAATTTCAAATATGTTCTAATTGATTCAATAAGCTTTTATTGTACCTGAGAGGCACTGACTTGTGGGGTTGGGGATCAGTGATGAAGCAGACAAAATAATCTGCCTCATTTTGCTGTGTGTGTTGGTGGGGAGGAGGACAGAGAATAAACCAAATAAATAACTGAATTTGATAGTTTATATTTGATAATTTTTGTCCTAAAGAAATAACAATTTCATAAAGCCCAGCTTAATACTTTTAAAAAGATAAGCACCAAAGATATAAATAAAGGAGGGCAGAGGGAGAGGGGGTTTTGTAACAAGGTAGGGGTTAAGTGCACTGGGAGGTGGGGGAAGGTTTCATGAGTATGACTTTCTCAGTGAGCTGTACAGAGTCCTGGCAGAACAGGACTACTTTTCCCACTAAATAATGCTAGCTGTTGCAAGGACATATGAGGTTTTGAAAAGATAAGCAAGATGAAAGAATTTCTTCATGAATTGAAAACATCAGAAAAGATGGTTTCTCTTATTTCAAGTGATTTGCTCAAGCTCTGTGTCTAAAAGATAAATCCTGTAACTTAAACAGCCTGAAATTATCACTTTATGGCCAAAACATAAAATTTTGACATTGAGATTAAGGATATCAAGACTTTTTTTTCTTTCCTTCTTTCTTTCTTTCTTTCCTTCTTTCTTTCTTTCTTTCTTTCTTTTTTTTTTTTTTTTTTTTTTTTTTTTTTTTTTTTTTTTTTTTTTTTTTTTTTTTTTTTTTTTTTTTTTTTTTTTTTTAGAGAGAGAGAGAGAGAGGCGGGGGAGGAGAAGAGGGAGGACAGAGAGAACCCTAAGCAGACTCCATGCCCAGTGCAGAGCCCCTCAACCCTGAGAAAATGACCTGAGTCAAAATCTAGAGTTGGATGCTCAACCACCTGAGCTCCCCAGGCACCCCAAAGGATATCAGGATTTCTTAAGACCAAGTGGTAGGACAAGAAACTTGACTGCCAAGAGTTCAGTGCTTGCTAGAGAAAGAAATTAGGCTTATTTGTAATTTGAATTGAAACTTTGCAACAGAATATGGGTTATATTTTCGAAGGTAAGCATTACCTAAAGAATGGATTGGAAAACCACTTGCTATTTCTCCCAAGTTGAAGCTTTTAGGATTAGTGTATATTAACCTTGCCTACTTAGCATCTTTCAGAATACTCAAAGTAGACTTCAGTGGAAAATTTCTTCATATTTTTGGATCCATATGCAGTCTGAAAATCTGAAACTATATGACAGTGCCAACAAACACTTGCTTCCATTTCCAAGAACCTATAATTATGACAAAAGAATTTCTAATTTAGTAGAAATAAAGATAAAATAAAGGAACCAACTGCATATAGAACATGACATATAGCTACAGCCTTTGTGCTGAAAAAAATACATCCAAGTAAAATGTTAACAAACAGCATCATCCATCTCACAGATATGATAAAGGGAGCAAGATAATGCCTGGTTAAGGGTTCACACACCAAAGTCCCATTTAACTAGCTGCATGGACTTGAACAAGTTACTTAACCTCTCCATGCCTCAATTTCCACTTGGGAAAAATAATAATAATGCCAATTTTATAAGAGTTAACGTGACTATGACATGGGTTAATGTATGTAAAAAAAAAAAAAAAAACATAGTGCCTGGTATATAGTAAAGTACCTAAGTGCCTGATTTTGCAGTAAAGGATATATAAGTAATAAGATTTCCCAGGTTGTTGTGATGACTTGATGGATTTGGAGACATAACAATAAATGAGAAGCACAATATGTATACAAAAACCTATTACACAGCTTGAAAACTATACAAATCAATTAGTTTGGTACATCAACATCTTTCTAAAACCTAACGAAATCAGTTAATCCAAAAGAACATAAAAGGGTTAAGAAAGCTTTGTCATATAAAAATAAAATAAAATGCTTGAAAATAGCTTTTTCTGTTCTTTGCTCCTTCCTTCCCTTTTACCCTCATGGACCTTTCTCATTTGCTTAACAAGCAAGCCCCTTTGTCATGCCCTGAAATGTTTATAAACTCCAAACTTGTTAAGTCAAAGTTTAGAGTGCTCATTTAGATCTTTACTGCTTTACTGGAATTCAAATCAGTTTTCCTTATAAGGTCATGCCAATCCATTAAAATCTAGCTTTGCTTTCATTTAGTCATACATAACTGCAAGATTTTGCTTTAGTTAGTAAATCTCAGACATGGAATGCAGTAAGGTGTAGGGGAGAGAACAGTAGAATGAAGCAATCTATGCCTGAATTCTGGGTGTTGAACTTTGGACCTCAGTGGAAATGAGCAAGTCACTGAAGCTTTTAAAGTTTTCCTTTGCATATCAAGAAAAACAGGGAAATAATTTTTAAAAACAAATAGGAAGATAATTTGTAAATTGATAATACTTTGCAGAGATTCAGGGACAGTTTTATAAGGCTCATACATATTGGGGCCTTCTCAAGAAAAAATATAGTATTATAAACACAAAATTAGATACAGAAGTAAATGTTAATTTAGAATGAGAAAATAAGTCACAACAGATTATAAATGTTAAGATACTGACAAATGAAAGCGTGATGAAATCCAGCAATATAGCATAGTATTTTTATTAACTAACTGCCTGAGAAGCAGAAAGAATAGGCTTTTCATACATTTTTGATTGCACACTCCTTGAGCATCTCTTGAATATGATAATGATTTTATAATATAATTATTCTATAGTGATTAAGAAAAACAATTCAGACCTTCCTCTAACATGACTGATTGGAATTTTATTAAAGTCACTGAGAATGGTTTCTTTTAGCTTTACAACTTATTTTTGACCATGTCATGTATATTTTTTGAGGTATTGTCATATTTAGAAAAGCCTCTATCAAATGTCTTTCCTGTGTATGTTCTATGATTTCAGAGTATTTCATGTTTTCCTATCTAGGGACTAACCTATTTATTGACTTAGTGATACCCATTAAGCTGTATGTCCTAGAATTATTATCTTCATCAGTTTTCATACTCATATCAAATTAAAATATTAAAATATTTTCAAAATGTGTCCATTTGATGCATTTCTTTCCATTAGGTGGGTTATGAAACAATCAAAATCCGAATTCTCTGCTTCTACTCCAAATGTACCCTGAATTTAATTCCTATGGTGGGATGGCTAGCAATAACTTTATTATGTAAGCAAGTGACTGCAAATCCCATAAATGTAGTCCACAAAATGCAAACTAAATGTGCTATCAACTCAACTTCCCTTTAGTTGGATCCCCAAAATAACCCTGGCCACTTCACTGTTTCTTAATACAAGAAGTATGACAGATAAGAAATCAGAGAAAAAAGAGACAGCAGCCTTGACCAATTGCTGTTAAAATATCTCATTTTGGAAAAATTTACCAAACTCTTGACTTTGTGAACAGTTACAAAGAAGGCTTGAGCTTCTCCCAAGATTTTGGAAAGCTCCCAAATAGATGACATGTAAGCTTTGTTAGTTTCATAGCAAATCTGTCTCTGAAGTTTTTACTCATCTACCCACTGGAAAAATACCACTCTCATCTTATTAGTCTCCAGTCTTGGCAGCAACTATACAAATAGGTTCTGGATACATGTTCAGTGGATGAACAAAATAGGATGCACTATGATTAATATGATTAATGAGAATTCAATTAGCAATGTGATGTAATGGTACAGCATGAGCTATAGAAATAGGACTCCTAGATCCATTATATAAAAACTACAGGTGTCAACCTTTTTTGTGCCTCATTTTCCTCTTTGGAAATGAAGATAATAGTAACCTACCATGTAGGGTTGTAACAATTACATAGCACTAAAGCATGTAAAATGCTTAAAAGAGTTTGAACACATAGTAAGCATTTGGTAACTGTAGCTATTTTTCTTTCACAAATAAAAACCTTCCCTCCCTTTTTCCAAAAATGTTTTAAAGTTAGCATAAACAAAATATAATGCAAAAGGTTAAAATATAATTAATATCTGGGATAATCAAAATGATATGTAATTAGAGGATACAAAAAATAATAAAATCCAGAAAAGAAATCAGCACATGAAGCAGAAAATATCTAGTGAAAAAAAATGTCTCTTATACTTGTTAGAAGCATGGAGCAAATCCAGGTCTATGAACTCTATAAAGTGGCCCAGCCTGCTGAAGAACACCTCTGGGATAATGCAGCACCAGACTTCCTTCAATCTGACCTGCCATTTGGCAAATATGCTGGCAAAAATTATTAGTACTTAAGTCCAATATTTCTCCATCTTTCTCATCCTTTTCCGATTTTAAGACTTAGCAAGCAGGTGCTGACAGTATTGGTCAGGCAGGATTAGACTGAAAGAAATACGTCTTTCCTAGGGCTTTTTGTGTTCCTATAGGGACAGATGAATATGAAGTCACAGGACTAGAAGAAATGCAGAAAAATGGGCATCTAAACCAGTATCTCTCAACATTTTCCTTTGCAAAATAAAGATGAGAAAACTTTAAAGATATTATTTGTGATAGACTAGCAAGGATAGAGTTTTAAATTTTATAAAGCCCTGTGGATTTCCATTATGTTTACCCAAAGAAGCTTAAAAAACTGTAATGACATTATTGGCTCCCAAAATAATTCTCTGGTCTGAAAAAGAAGTTGAGGCAAATCCTCAATTATCTTTTCATTATTGTTGCTGTTGCAACTTTTCTTAAAAGCAAGCCTCTAAATGTTACTGCCTTCTCTAAGATAAAAATCCCTAAGTGCCACTTCAGATTTGATGTTTTCCATTAGAGTTTATAAAGCTTATATTCAACCTTCCACTTGAATTACTACTTCAGTTAAGCCGTTAATGTAAATTATGGGACTCTTTGGAACCATATAGATTTGATAAGTACTATTTAGCTACACAAAGAATCAGCCGTTCTGTAAGAATTAATCAATTAAAATAATTTCATCATATATGGTTTTGAATTAGTTATTGGTGTCACATGCCTATAATGAAAATCAATGCACCAATTCTGGATTTTTTAGTTGTATTCATGGGTGTACTAAGAAAAGTATTTTTAAAAAATTTGCAGAAGTAGTTTTCATATACCAACACTAAGGAAAAGTTGAATACAGGAACAAAAGTTTTAGGTTGTTTCTTTGGAGTTAATAACCAGAAACACTACTTCTTAACCAGCACACCATAAACAAAGCATATCCTTAATATAACTGACTTTTTTTGAAATTTAAAAAAATTTTAAATTTCAGTAAAAATATATATAACAAAATTAGTCATTTTAGCCATTTTTAAGTATTCAATTCAGTGGCATTGAATATATTCACAATGTTGGGCAACTGTCACCAAAATTTTTCATCTCTCAAAACAGAAACTTGTAACCACTAAGTAATAGCTCCTTATTTATCCTCTCCTCCCCAATCTCCTAATAACCCCCAATCTATTTTCTGTCTCTAGGAATTTGCCTATTCTAGAAATTTTGGTAAGTGCAATCATTCAATATTGTCCTTTAGCCTATTTCACAAGTATATGTTTTCAAGGTTCATCCATGCCATAGCTTAAGAACTTCATTCCTTTTACTGGATGAGTAATATTCTTTTCTGTGTATTACCACATTTTTTCATCCATTCATCTGTTGATGGACATTTGAGGTGTGTGAACATTTGGACATTTGGCTATTGTGAACAAGCTGCAATAAACACTAGCATAAATAGATCTATTTGAGTTCCTTAATTTCACTTCGTTGGAGTATATACCTAGAAGTGGAACTGCTGAGTCATATGGTAATTCTGTTTTAACTTTTTGAAAAAAAAAACACCAAAATATTTTCCACAGTGGCTGTAACATTTTACATTTCCATCAGCATTGTATGAGGGTTCCAATTTCTCCACATTATTACAACCATTCTACAGGGTGTGAAGTAGTATCTCATTGTGGTTTTGATTTGCATTTCTCTAATGACTAATAAGGTTAAGTATATTTTCCTGCATTTATTGGTCATTTATATGTCTTCTTTGGAGAAATGTCTATTTAAATCATTTGTCCATTTTTAAGTTAATTTGTTTATCTTTTTGTACTGAATTTGGGGAGTTTGTTATATATTTGAAGATATTAAGTCCTTATATATGTAATTTGTAAATATTTTCTTCCATTCTGTACACTGTCTTTTCACCTTCTTGATAACTTTGCCTTTTTAGGAACAGTATTTAACTTTTTCTCTTTGAGATGAAAGAGGATATGAAGTACTTAAAATCCTAATCATAGCAGTTGCTGAAAATGCTATAAGAGAAATGTACTTTCTCTTCAAATGATTCATTATTCTTAACATGGAATATATTAACTAACCCTGTTTCTTGTTTGTATAAAGAAAGGTTTGTTTTCATTAGAGCCATTTCTACAATAAAGAATTTTTCAGAGCAAAAATGATGACATCAGAGGAAAAACTGAACATAAGTTTCATTTATAGAATATTTTTCTCACCTATGACTAAAGAATCATGTCCTGGGGTGCCTGGGTGGCTCAGCTGGTTAAGTGACTGCCTTCGGCTCAGGTCATGATCCTGGAGACTGGGGATCGAGCCCCACATTGGGCTCTCTGCTCCACGGGAAGCCTACTTCTCCCTCTCTCACTCTCCCTGCTTGTGTTCCCTCTCTCACTGTTTCTCTCTGTCAAGTAAATAAATAAAATCTTTAAAAAAAAAGAATTATTTCCTTTACTGGAGTTAAAAGTATTGATTAGAAGAGAGTCTGTTATATTGGAAGAGGGAATTGTATAATATTTAGTGGAAAGAGAATATGTTAAGTCAGAAAATGCAAGGGATTATGCAAAGGTCCATAATATACTGTGGAAAAAGGAAAAAGATAAATTGAGAATATCCTCATTTTGGGGACCACAAAAGTTAGATGAGCCAAGAACATAGTTGGAATTACCCAAATGCACAGAACATATAATTGAAAACAAAACGTGCAAGTTCCACTCCTGCTTTTTTTTTCTGCGATGAAAATTCCTCCTCATTAATGTTATTATAAATGAGAAAAGTCACAAGTACTTACAGTTTACAGGAAGCAGGAATGGAGCTAGTTCCATATCAGGAAGACTAGGGAGGAGTTTAAAGAAAGACAAAAGATAGGACTAAAGAAGAGACCCGTGATTGTAGATAGAAGATATTATATAAGGCCTGCATACTAGAGAACTTCATCTTTATTTGAAAATCTTCAGTAAAATATTTTTGTCAGCATGGAAAAAAATTACCGATAAAGTATTATAAACTATATTAGGGAAACAAGCTCAAGAGGCAGAGAGCTGATTAAGAGTCTCTTCCGAGTAAGTTTTGAGAGACAGAAATGCAACCAGATTTAATAGAATCACTGATACCTAGAGCTTTCAATCATCCCCAAGTGCAATGTACCCCTGAGAAGTGCACAGCATGTTAGTTTCCTAATACCATTGAAAAATGAATGTAACAGAACCTAACAGTTTGCCATAGCATTTAAAATTGGAGAAGTGTTTTCTAAAAAATAAACCTTTAAAATGTTCTTGGGGCACCTGGCTGGCTAGGTCGTAGTAGCATGCAGCTCTTGATTCCAGGGTTGTGAGTCCGAGCCCCAAGCTGGATGTAGAAATTACTAAAAATAAATAAATAAATAAACCTTCAAATGTTCTTTTCTATAACAAAAAAAATAAACTATACTTCTTAAATAATTATCTAAAAAATATATAAGGCATCTATCAAATTATGTTTTAGCTAAAGATAGGGTAAGAAATTATATATATATCTAACATTTTATTCTTTGGGGTCCTGAGGACAAAAGACCATGTACACTCATGGCAAATAAACTCAGGGTAAAACTCTTCACATGGTCAAAAAATATAGCTAAGCCCCCCAAAATGGAAAGAAGATGTTATTGATACCAGCAGGTTCTGAATCTAGCTAAGCCAGTCAAAATGTCTTCTTACCAGTTATATGTGTATGTAGCAAGTGTGCATGTCATCTTAAATAACAAATCCAATATATTCCAGAATACATGAATTTCTGAATCATGATCTGTGAGAGGAAGAATATTTCCACACAATTGTGTACTTACCAATAAAACAAAGGATAAATCTAGCAACTGAATTAAAATGTCATGCCTTGGAGGTAGAGTCTTTTGGGTCTTCCACATAGAGTATCATGTCATCTGCAAAGAGAGAGAGTTTGACTTCCTCTTTGCCAATCTGGATACTTTTTATTTCTTTCTGTTACCTGACTGCTGTTGCTAGGATTTCTAACACTATGTTGAACAGAACTGGTGAGAGTGGGCATCCTTGCCTTGTTCCTGATCTCAGAGGAAAGGCTGTCAGTTTTTCCCCATTGAGGATGATATTCGCTGTGGGTTTTTCGTAGATAGATTTTATGAGGTTGAGAAATGTTCCCTCTATCCCTATACTTTGAAGACTTTTGATCAGGAATGGATGTTGTATTTTGTCAAATGCCTTTTCTGCATCAATTGAGAGTACCATGTGGTTTTTCTCCCTTCTCTTATTGATTTGTTCTATCACGTTGATTGTTTTGCGAGTGTTGAACCACCCTTGCATCCCTGGGATAAAACCCACCTGGTCATGGTTGATAATCTTTTTAATGTATTGTTGGATCCTGTTAGCAAGGATCTTGTTGAGAATCTTGGCATCCGTATTCATCAGCAATATTGGTCTGAGGTTCTCCTTTTTGATGGGGTCTTTGTCTGGTTTGGGGATTAGAGTGATGCTGGCTTCATAGAAAGAGTCTGGAAGTTTTCCTTCCGTTTCTATTTTTTGAAAGAGCTTCAGGAGAATAGGTGTTATTTCTTCTTTGAATGTTTGGTAGAATTCCCCAGGGAATCCATCTGGTCCTGGACTCTTGTTTTTGGGGAGGTTT
>PITA01018266.1:0-40923 GCA_004023965.1 Spilogale gracilis | reverse complement strand
CGGATGTAGTGAAAAGAAGGGCCATATGCACCCCAATGTTCATCGCAGCAATGGCCACAATCGCCAAACTGTGGAAAGAGCCAAGGTGCCCATCAACAGATGAATGGATAAAGAAGATGTGGTACATATATACAATGGAATACTATGCCTCCGTCAGAAAGGATGAATACCCAACTTTTGTAGCAACATGGACTTGACTAGAAGAGATTATGCTGAGTGAAATAAGCCAAGAAGACAAAGTCAAGTATCGCATGGTCTCACTTACTTGCGGTGCATGAGGGGCAAACTGGAGGACAGTGGCAGAAGGAAAGCAAATGGGAACTAGGGTAATCTAGGGAGGGAAACGAAACAACAAAGACTTTGAACACAGAAACAAACTGAGGGACTTGGAGGGAGGGGGATGGAGGGATGGGAGAGCCTGGTGGTGGGTACTGGGGACACCTAAAGCGTGGAGCACTGGGTGTGGGGAATGGGGAATGAATCTTGAAACACTGGAAAAAAAAATTTTAGTAACAATAAAAAAAAAAATTAAAAAAAAGGCAAAAAGAAAAAAAATATCTCTGTGCTGACTTTTATTAAGATATTTAACATAAACAATGATTTATTCTGGATAATAATGATTTTAATTCTTGCTCTCCTGGTTCTACCACTAGAGCAAGTTGTTGTAAGATTAAATCCAAGTGGATTTTGCTATTGTGTTGTTGATCATGGTAATGATAAAAATTAATACTACTAATAATTAAAATGATAATTGCTAGAACATTCATTGAGCTATATATAGCCAGTGTGTTATGCATTATATGAGCGTTATCTGATTTAATTCTCACAACACCCTATGTGATAGAAATTATAATTTTATTCTATTGATAAAGAAACTGAAGCTCAGAAAGGTTAATGACTTGCCCAATATCACTTGGGCAATTGGAAAGACTGGATTGATACAGTTCCTGTGAGTCCTGGAGGACCAGTATAGCATTACCATCTCAGGGTCAGCAGAGATCAGAATTCCTACATAATTACCATGTAATTCCTAACATAACTCTTAGATAATTACTGTGAGCATCTCTTCTCGAGCCACTGAGGGATGATTTTTCAGATCTGTAAAAGAACAAAAAGGATTTTAAATCCCCAAAGATGCAGAGGACATGAAACGCCATCTGAGAATGTCAGCAATTCTGCAAGACAAAAAGTAAATGACAGGTAGGGACCAATTTATTAGCACAGAGAAAACAGAAACCTTTCTACCCTCAAGGGAGAATGTTAAAGAAGAAACCTATTATCATCAATTCCCAGAAAGGCTCGGGAATTGGAGACACTAGGTACCTCTAAAAGTAGGGGTTAAAAATGAGACTAAAAAATATAAGGAGTGGTTATAAGGGGGTCACTTAGACCCCCCAGATTTACTCCCTCACTCCAATAACCAGGTGACTTCCTACCCAGTCAGGAACCTTTTTTTTTTTTTTTTTTTTTTTAATGATTTTATTTATTTGACAGAGAGAAACACAGCCAGACAGCCAGAGAGGGAACACAAGCAGGGGGAGTGAGAGAGAGAGAAGCAGGCTTCCCACCGAGCGCGGAGCCCGATGTGGGACTCCATCCCTGGTCTCCGTGATCCTGACCTGAGCTGAAGGCAGTCACTTAACCAACTGAGCCGCCCAGGAGCCCCAAGTCAGGAAACTTTTAACCATAGAAGTTCAGTTCTCAGTGATGCAGACACAGTGGAGTTGGTGAAGGAAGGGGTTGGAACAGAGATCCTGTGAATATATATATTCAATGGTGAGAACAGCAGCACGTTCCAAAGCTCTGCTTACAGAATCCTGGTTATAAGGATTATACCCTCCAGGAAACATAATGAAGGAGTCCTCTTTGCAGACAAAAAATCTCCCCCAAATAAAAACCTATAGAAATTGACATTACAGGCTCACCCAACACCACTACTATAACCTTATGGTGAAATCTAACGACCAAACTGGCCTATCAATGTATAGCTTTTTGGTGCTTCACTTTTAAATATGAACAAATAGTTAATAATTAGAAGATTTTGAGGAAATTCTCTATAGAAAGAGATCAAAACAGAGATGCAGACTAAAGGGGGATTTAAAGAAAATAAAAAAGTTAAGGAGTATAACAAAAAACAAAAACTGTAAATGATTTTCTTAAATAAATGAAAGAGAAGGATGCTCTTCTGTATTAAAAAAATACAAAAATGATGGGACGCCTGGGTGGCTCAGTTGGTTGGGCGACTGCCTTCGGCTCAGGTCATGATCCCGGAGACCCGGGATCGAGTCCCACATCAGGCTCCCTGCTCGGCGGGAAGCCTGCTTCTCCCTCTCTCACTCCCCCTACTTGTGTTCCCTCGCTCGCTGTGTTTCTCGCTGTCAAATAAATAAAATCTTTAAAAAAAAAAGAAAAAAATACAAAAACGAGAAAGAGCTCTTGGGCATTAAAAATAAATAAGCACAACATTTAAGAAAAATAGAGAGGTTGAAGAGAAAGTTAAGAAACTCTCCCAAGAGGAAAAGCAAATGAAAGTTGGAGATAAAATTCAGCAAATTTCCCAACAATTAAAACAAAATACAAACTAACAGGCTCAATGTTTGGTCAATAGAAGTTTTAAAATGAGAAAAGAGAAATGAAGGGAAAGAAGTCATAAAAACAAAAAAACAAAAAACAACAACAAAAAAAACCATGATGAAAATTTCCAGGAATTGAAGGAAACACGCAGACTTACTGAAGGAGCCACCTGAATGTCCATCACAGAGAATGGGATAAAGTATACATGAAGGCAGGTTCTCAATGTTTCACAACCTGGGAGACTAAAGAATAAGGAATGAGAATGGACTTGGACTTCACACTAGCAACATAGTGGGCTAGAAAAGTGAAAGAACACTTCCATAATTCAAAGAGAAAATGATTTCCAACTTGTAAGTTCTCATAAAAAGTACTTCATATGTATCTTTTTTCCACCCAGAAAGCTACTAGAGATGTGTCCATAAAAATAAGGGGTTAAATCAAGAATGAGGCAGCTATGGAATTCAGGTAAGTAGGGATCCATGCCAGGAGACAGGGACAAATGGAATTCTCAGGATAGTACTTGGGTAGTAGACCTAGAAATAATCTGATTTGAAAAAGGAATATGACAGTAGCATTACACATAAGAACCCAAACTGGACACAACCCAAATGTCCATCACCAGTAGAAAAAGCAAATAAATAGTGGCATAATATGCAACAATATAGCAATGTGATAGTGAAACAAAACCATGAAAATGAAGAGACTACAGCTACAAGCAACCAATCTGGATGAATCTCTTGGGTGAAAAATGTAGATACAAAAGAATACAAAGTATGGTTTCACATACATAAACTCAAAACCAGACAAATTAACCATGGTAGTAGAAATAGGAGTAGTGGATACTTTTTTGGGAGGTGTGTGGGTGTGACTGATAGATCAAGGGAGACTTCTGATGGGGTGTGGTGGGAGGGGCTGGTAATGTTCCTTTTTGGCCTGGATGGTGGTTTCATGGTTGTGTTCACTTTGTAAAAAATTACTGAATAAGATTTATATACTTTTCTTTGCCTATGTAATATTTACAATGAAAAGGTCTACTTCAAAAAATAACACAAAATCATGTTTACAGTATGATTCCAATTTTACTGAAAAATTGTAGACATGTAAATTTTTTAAATAATATAAAGATAATACAGCAAAACGATAATGTTGACCTCTTGGACATAGGGTTATTGAATGCATTGTATTCTTTGTGAATTTATATACCTTTCTCAATTCTCTATGATACATAAGTATTAATTTGTTATTCAGAAAAAACAGAAACAAAAATAACACTCAGATACTATTTTTCCTTTATCATATTATTGAAGATTAAAAGAAAAAGATAAGAGCATAAAGAATGGTCATCCTTATACCCTGTTGGTAAAAATAATAACCTGAGGCATATATGATTATTAAAATGTGTCCACTATTACACCCAATCAATTCCACCCCTCAGAATTTTCCCCAAGACAACAAATGGACAAATATGTTAAGATCTTTTTATGAGGATGTTAATTTTAGCTCTTTGTAAGAGTTAAAATGAAAACTACTGAAATGTCCATTAACAGCACATTGGTTAAATGAATTATGACATATACCCAGAATGGAATGGTATATAATCATTGAAAATGAACACTTGGATCTATGTGTATTATGCTTTTGGGTTATAGAACAACATGTATGGTTTGATTACATTTAATGATTATAATAAATCTACATATATACATATTGAGATAGAGCAAAAGTGGTTATATCTGGATGGTGAAATTGTACAATTTTTACTTTCTTTTCATTCTTTTCAGTATGTTAACTTCTCTTTTATAACTGTATTAGCTTCCCTGAGTTGCTAAAACCAAAGACTATAGACTAGGTGACTTTAACAGCAGGCATTTATTTCTCACAGTTCTGGAGGCTAAGAAGTCCAAGATCAGAGTGATAGGTAAAAATAATAATAAGAGGAATAACTGGTTCATGGTGAGGGCCCTCTTTCCTCCTGGCTTGTACACAGCCACTTCTCACTGTGTCCTCACATGCAGAAGAAAGAGGAAGGGAGAGAACAAGGGCTAGAGAGCAAGTTCTGGTCTCTTCCTCTTATGAAGACACTCATCTTATCATTGGGGCCCCAACCACTTTGCCTCATCTAAACCTAACTACCTGCCAAAGGCCCTATCACCAAACACCATTCATTGTAGGTCACAGCTTTAACATATGGTATCTGTAGGGCACAAACTTTCATTCCATAACAGCATGCAAGCTTTTATAGTGAAAATGAATGACAAAGCTGTTTTTATTTGGGGGTGGGGGGGGCACAACTAGGTAAGAGAAAGTGAAACATGCATTGTGTCAGAGAATGGCCATGTTTTATTCTAGTTTTCCTTTACCCTTGAATTCTTACCAGTATTTTTTGTGATTTTCAAGGTAGATTTGTCCTTTACTAGTTATGCAGGGAAAACAAACTGTCTTGGAGAAAACCTTGTATACTTTACCTACTTTTATTGATATCTAATACATTGGTCTTGGAGCAGAGACACCGTAGGTGTCAGTCAGAGCTTGGCACCTCATCAGCTGTGTCACAATCTTTGAGCCCAGTTCCTTCTGCATAAAATTTGGATAATGGTACCTTTTCTAATTCTAGTTCTAAGTAGCTGACAAAATGTACGTTGTGTGCAGTTAGACTTGCCAGTATTATTATTCTTTCCTGAATCCAGTTCCCACTTTCCCAGTCTAGAACAGTCTTTGGCACAGAACAAAGCTCAGTATGTATTTGTTGAATGGATGAATGACTGAACAAATGTAATTGTTTTGTAAAGTCTAAAGTGCAAAAAACTTAGGTGTTGATTATATAGCCATTAAAAATGGTAACTCACATCTATATTTATTTGCATGGAATCGGTTTGAGTTACAGAATTGTTTGGGTATTGTATGATTATTAACATGCCCTTTTTAGTTTGTAGAGATTATTACAGCATTCAAAATCATACTGGAAATGCTGGGGGGAAAGTCCAGGGTTTTATGGGATATTTGTTAGTAAAGCTATGATCTTATAAAGTTTTGTACATATTTGAAATCAAGTTTTCTGCTGGATTTTGTTACTATATAAACGGAAGAACAATTTTTTTTTCCAAACATGACTCATCCACAGAAATAGTGGTGTGATGGGGTATAAAATAACTTTATGGATAACAGTAAATCTTTGTGGAATAAGATACCAATCTTTTTATGAAAACATGTGGCATGCTTCTAGATGCTGATTAGCTCCATGCAGAAACTACAGAGAATGGTAAGTATTCTAGTCATCTATTCTAATTAAAATTTAAATTGAAATCTGGGTTCTAATGAAGAGAAGCTTAGTGCTAGTCCTATGGGAACTCTTCAGAGGGTAAGAGAGAAAATGCACAAAGGCAAAAAGAGGTTTCACACAGATATTTTCTTTCCATGTGTTTCATTTGAACATAAAATTTATATTTTAAATAGGAACATGTCTTGCCTTGATGGAAGCCAAGCACTGTCCTTTTGACATGGACATTCTTAAAACTGTGTCACATCCCAATAGTGCAGACCCAGCCATGTCATTGTGGACACATTGGCATTATCCATGAGACACCATGTCTCAGGAAATAGGTGACAGCTGGCTCTACCTGAGAACTGCATTCATTATTACCAATTTTGGGCATGTGATCTGGCTCAGACAATGCTCAGTGTCAAAGGTTGTTCTCTGTTAGAAAAAAAAAAAGATGCATTGTTAAAAGGGATAATAAAGGAAGGCTATAACTTAAAACTCTATACAAATCTTTTTGGTCAACTTTAAAAATGAATTTTGGATGTCAAATTATTTTACAATGTCCTTTTAAGAGTTATTTGTTAAACACCACACACAAGCAGACACCCAGAAAATGCATTTAAAAAGATGACTTTTTTTCAAAAGATTGGCAAGAAATACAATGTACGGAATAAAGATGTTTCAAAGTAAAAGTGTCCAAATGCTGATTTCTTACTAAATGAGTTATTGTCATCAACATAATAAAATATAAGAAATGGGAAAATTAAAAATTCCTCATAGTGTTTTAAAAGATTTATATTCACATCATTTGAAAAAGACATGATTTCAACAAGACCTTTGACTCAAATTCAACTATATTTTTAAACCTTGAACTGCATTTGTTGCTAACACATGAGGCAAAGTGTGTCATCCCTCTGTCTTATGGTATATTTCCTCTTATATTTCTCTGTGTTTATTCTCCTATGCTAATTGGGGAAGTGAAATTAATTCTCTATTCAGGATTCCTTCTCAGTTAAGAACAAAGACATTTCATCTACTGAAAAATATCCAAAAGCATCACTCGTTCCAGAAAGATAATAAACATTGTATTAGGAGGAGAATACTGGGGGAAAAAAATAGCACACAAAATAGCAAGAGTAGATCTGACATGGTCTACCAGCAGAGTTTGATTAAAATGAACCAAAATTGTAATTTTTCCTTCCCTACTTAACTGTAAGACACAGTCAGTGTTGCTTAATGTCAATGCTGTTAATGAAGTCATCAGACTTGTCACTTTCATTGAATACCAACTTTACTAAGAAACCGGTACTATAATTACCTCCAGCTCTATACAATTAAATTCATCAAAGCATGCCCAGGCTTTAGACTATACAGATATTTAAAAGAATTTCCATATGGCTTTGGAGTCTGAAACAACTCAACATGCCCCCTAAAAGACAGACACTTAAGGCAATCATCAGCAAAAAATTTATTTAGGATTTCTTCACCAAAGCGGGTCAACTGGGAAATGAATTTTATTCTCCATGAAAAAAACCAGCTTCATTCACAGATTTTGTGACACTTTTCGAGACACTCCAGGATTCTGTGTCTCTAATATCTGTCTTCCCCATCCCCGCCATAAGTGAAATAAAATCCCGCCATTTTCCTTTGTTCATTCATTCTTTCATTCAAGAAATACTATTACTGTAATGTAAATAAATTAATTAATAAAAGTAAAGAAAATTTTACTATATTTTATTATATATGACATTACATTATATTCTATTACATTTACTAGTATTTTGAATAAGAAATATTATTTCTGTATTAATATTGGACTAAGCATTGTAGGTGATAAAAAGAAGAGCAGATGTTTGGGAATTGGAAATTCTAGTAGGAAGACATGTGCATAAGTAGCTAATATCCAAGGTATAAAGCGATGAGCACTGCAAGGAAGATAAAGTATTATGGGCTGGAATTCAGGTGTGAAGATAAGAGGAGGTTTGAGGCTAAGCTTGCATCTGCAGTAGGCTTTCAAGAACAGATAATATTTGAATACTTGCTGAGCTCTCTCCCTTGAACTCTCTGATCTTCATGTGGCTGACTCCTTCTTGATATTCAGTTTGAGATCAAATGTCATCCATTCAGAAATAGCTTTCCTTGAACACCCAATGAAATGACACCCCCACATGCACTCATTTTCTGCCATATCCCTCTGTTTTATTATCCTCAAAACACTTACCACTCTGAAATTCTAATGTTGATTTGTTTACTGTTTTCATTGTTTAAGAGAAAAGCTCCATGAGAGTAGAGACCTTGTCCCACTTGATGAATGTCATGTTCCCAGAGACTAGAATAGTGACTGGCCTCCAGAAAATACTCAAATAATGTAAATGAATGAACTGAATGAAAGAGAGGAGGGAAAGAAGATGTCAGGTATAGGGAAGAATGTAGGATGTGGTGAAGAAGTGACAGCACAGGGAACAGGAAAATAGGTGTAAGGTCAGGGCAGAAGATGCATTCCAGCAGGTGGATTGATGCAGAAATTCGGAGTGCCCAATGGTGCTTTAAGAAACTTGGACTTTTTTCTCTTATTAGCAGGTAGCCATAGATTTTGGAATAGGAAGGTCACTCAAAAGCAGCATTGGCAAAGCTTGGCCTTCCAGCTGTATCCAACGTAAAGGAGCTGACATTGAAGTCTGAAAGGATATAGCACTATTTAATAGTTTCAGTGAGACGGTACTAGATTTATTCCGTTAGGGAAAGACAGCAGAATGGGAATTAACCTTCAACTCCTGTGTAAATGAGTGTCTCCAGTCCTTCTCTCAGGAATGAAGTAAACACTATTCAAGCATTCATCATGAAAAGCTATGTGATGGGGATGAGGAGAAAGAGAGAAAGGAAGGATGGTTCTGAGACCTTTGTATGCAAGGAGGCCAGAGCTGATTGGAGAGTCCTTGTTTGGGTTGAGAAACATCCAAGTCCTGGGGCCTGCAGAGAGAGTAGTCTCAAAAACACCCCACATAGTTTCTACTACATCTGCCTCTGTCGTCAAGCTTGGAAAACCCAACTTGGGTTTGGTACACTTTTCCATGTTTTATTCAGTCTTTAGGGCAAATAGAATATGCTCTATCCATAGCACATCAGCTACCATTGGTGTACCCTAAATCTGCTTCTCTCATTCTGGGGGCTCTTTAAGAATATCTGAATATGTAGTGGACTATGGGAAATGGAGTCAGGCCAACAGGGTTCAAATTCTGGCTCCACAGGAGTTGTCTGCCCTTGGACAACTTATCTAATGCCCCATGGCTCTGTTTCCTCATTTGTAAAATTGTGAGCATAGTAGTAGTGCCAAGGACATAGAACTTTCATGGAAATAAATGTGCTAAAACATGTCAAGTACTCACAGGAGCACTGGCACAAGGAAGTACTTGGGTAAGCTTATCTGTTATTATTAACATTATTCTTATGATTGCTGCTTCTCATGACATTCATAGCACTGAGCACAGTACTCAGTGCATGCTTACCACTGCTCATTACTATTAATGCAAAAAAGTACAGCTTTCATTTATGCTCCCAGGTTATAAAGATATGTCCTGTGTGCTATGCATTTGTCCATCTCCATAATGTCGGGAGTCATTTTAGATAAGAAATATCCTCAAAGATTTTTCCTGAAAAACTACCAGGTCACCTTCTTTCCCTTGAGTGACATAGTTCTCTAGCCCAAGTGCACATCACTATTTTCCCCTCCCTGCTAGTTGTTGTGTATTGAACACTCACTGGGTACCATATCATTGTTGTTTGACCCCAATAATTAATAAGCACATAATGTGCCCTAGACACTGTTCTAGGGGCTGGGAACACAACAGAGAACAAAACTGATATGTTACCCATAAGGAGTTAGTACTTTATAAATGTGGCTTCATTTGATCTTCCCCAGAGAGGATGCATTACCTCTTTCTTTTTGTTGATGGAAAGTTTGAGGCTCAGCCTACCTATTTTTCTGTGAAAAATCATACAACTATTAGGTGGTCAATATTGGACATTATTCCAGGACTCACTTCAAAGTGTGTGTTCTTTCTAATATGCTACACTGTTTCCTCAACATCTTGAATCTACAAAGTAACAAATATTCTTCTGTAAATGCCCATAGCTTGGATTGAGTGGAAGCACCTTTCTTTGAAGTTCTGTCAAATTGACACTTCTGAGAAACATACAATATAAAACTTGGCTAGAGGATTGATTTAGGTAGAATTCCAATAAAACATTTCTAGGTATTTCGTAGCAAATATTTTTATTAATATTCAAGCGATTTAGGTATTACTGAATATGGAAGTAGGGTCATGTTTTCATTGGGATGGGAAGCCACGACCAAGAAGCTGAAGCAGAGAGAAAGAAACCGTATTGGTTCTCAAAATTCAACCATAAGAGGAGTTGGAGGATTCAGGTGTGTCTGTATGCAAATGCTCAAGGGATATCATCAGGGCTTGTCTTGTCTTCGTTATTTCTCTGCTTTACTTTCTTCTTTCTTGGCCTTATTTTCAGGCAGGAAACTCTTCCTGTGGTTCGCTTGTCCTATCAGCTTGTAACGATACAAGTCTCTTTTCTTAGAAGGAAGTCCTGAGAAGGACTCTGAACCAGCTGGGGTCATGTGTCCACCAGATCTAAGTGGGATGGAGCACTCTGATTCTAGATCAGATGCATACCTGAACTTTATGGGCTAAGCTAGGTTTTTAAGGAATGCTAAGGATCTGAACATCCCTCAAAGAAAGGGATGCTGGAATAGCACTGATACAGTATGGTTAGGAGAGTTCAAAGCTAGACAAGAAGAAGAGCAAGCAAAGAGTGACAAGGAGTCCAGTGAAGTTCACCAAAAGAAATCCACAGTTAATCACTGGAATAGAAGATGAATGTGGTCACTCTGGTAATTTCACTATTTTGTCACAAGGTTTAAATCACTCATCTGAAACTTAAAACTGGAAAATTTATGTGGGGTTAACATTTCACTGGAGTGTTAAATAAATACTGGAACTAACCCTTCAGATATAAACATATGCTCCATCTGGGTTAGGACATAAAACAGTTAGCTGTACTAAGAATATTTTTCTTTGCAAGTTGCTGGAAACTTGCTCCCTTGCAAATTTTCAATCTTTCCCAAAGCAAATCCTCTTCATGTATAAATTTATGATAGAACTGAGGAAAACATCTAGGTGATAAATTTTATCCACCCTCTAGACTCAAGGCTTTTTCTTTCTCTTTTCCTATTTTCCATCTTCTCCCTCTCTGTGCTTTCCCCCTTCTCTGCCATTCTTTTTTCCTGCCTTATGCCAATGCACTTGTCAATAGCCTTTAAACTGCTTAATTGTGCATAATCCCTCGCCATCATGCAGGTAGATTGCACAATCAGAGCTAAACAGTTGCCACAGAATGATCTCCAATAAAAGGCCACATTGAGGTATGATTTTTCTAGAGAACTGATACTTGTCCTGATGACAGTTTGCTTACATGTGGAGGAGAGAAGAATGAAACAGACTGACAATTTCTAAGTACTTTCCATTTACTGAACACTGTGTCTAGTAAATTTCAAGATGTTAGGGAAGTCTATATTATTTTACTGGAGTCACCTTTTTCCCAGCTTCCATGAGCCAGCTATAATCACCATTATGTCAGCAATAAAACTGGTCTAGAAAGGGCTAAATAATTTGGCCCAAGTCACGCAGACAGTAAAAGCCAAAACTTGACTCATGTCTGTCTGATTCTGGAAGCTGTCTATGTATTTTCCAAGTCCAGATACTGACTTGATTTTTGTCCTCATACCATGTTCTCTCCATTCTTTCTCTTACATAGCTCTTCAACTGCGACTTAAATGTCATCCGCAGCTACTTTAGGCTCCCACCAGCTTCCCCATGGATTATAGCAACAGCCTCTTAACTAATATATCTTACTCTCCACCATTCCATGCTCCACTTTGCCTCTTGAACGTTCTAAATATAGACCTGTTCATACCATCCACTCTCTTTAAAGTCTGTAAAAATCTGGTAGCAAGCTTAGGGGCAACCTCAAAGTCTTTGACATGATCTGACCCTCACCCACCTCCTTAGCTCCACCTTTCATTCTCCTCATCTTATATTGTAGTCATATTGAATTTTTTCTAGATCTCCAATTATAACATTCTTATTCTGCCCACCAGTCTTTGTGCTTGTTGTTTCCTCCAGGATCTGCCATTTTCTCAGTACCTTGCTAACTCCTATGATCCCTTGGGAACTATTTGAAGTGTTACTGTCTCTGGGAAGTTTTTCCTGACCTGCTAGATTATGTTAGATTCTGCTTAGCACCATGTATTTCCTTAGCATCACTCACCTCTCCGGATGGAGCATTATCACCTCACAGACTATGTGCCCAGGTGAGGCAGGTATCATGGCAGCCTTGCCCACCAGTGACTCCCTAATATTTAGTGCAGTGTTTGACACTGTTTTGGGGGGGTGGCACTTACTTTTTGTATTTGTCAAACAGTCAATGAATTTAAGTTATGTTCCTTGTCTGTGAGTCTTCCTGAGTCTCTCTGTGTGTGTGTGTGTGTGTGTGTGCATGTGTCTACAAATTCAATTATACAAAAGCTATATTAACAGATGATATATACTGTGATACAGTCACAAAATAGTAAATGAATAATGAAGAACTATCTACTTATTTACTATAATAAATATCTACTATTTATTAAAGTATAAATACTTTATAAAGTATTTAACTCTTTTTATTACTTAATTTACTCTTCTGGTAAGATGTATTTATTTAAATTATGTGACATATGTAGTGCTAAGGATATGAAGAAAGCATTTCTCCAGGATCCAACAGTCTACTTAAGGATATAGGACACACACAAGAGAATTAAGCAAAATGGGAACCTTAGAAGGCCAGAGCAGAAGAAAATCAATGTTGGCTGGCATGTCAGGGGGTCTGCATGAAAGAGATGGGTCCAGATGTACAGTTAGGATTGGAGAATTGAAAGGGAGTGGGGAGGGTATTCTGGGCAAGGAAAGAGCATGATCAACAGCAAAGTTAGAAGTGAGAAAGTGAGAGAGGAGTTAACTGGAGTGAAGGGTTTGTATGGAGAAGTTAGAAAAAGGTTCAGACATATTGGAGGGGGTGATTTTATAGAGTTATGAAACCTACAATAGAAGGCAGTTAGGAGTTTCTTTTTTTATTATTTTTGAAGGTTTTATTTTAATTACAGTTAGTTAACATACAGTGTAGTATCAATTTCAGGTGTACAATATAGTGATTCAACACTTTCATACAAGACCCAGTGCTCATCATAAGTGTACTCCTCAATCCCCATCATCTATTTAACCCATTCCCCCATCCACCTCCCTTCTGGTAACCATAACATTTTTTTCTCTATAGTTAAGAGTCTATTTCTTAGTTTGCATCTCTCTCTTTTTATCCCTTTACTGTTACAATCTGTTTCTTAAATTCCACATATAAGTGAAATAATAGGGTATTTATCATTCCTTGACTTATTTTGCTTAGCATAATACTCTCTAGTTCTATCCATGTTGTTCCCAAAGTCAAGATCATTCTTTTTGATGGTTGAGTAATATTCCATTATAATTATATACCACCTCTTCTTTATCCATTTGTCTGTAGATGGACACAAGGGCTTGTTCCATAATTTGGTTATTGTTGATAATTGCTGTTATACACATATGAGTGCATATATACTTTTGAATTAGTTTTTATATTTTATGGGTAAATACCCAGTAGTGCAATTATGGGATCATAGAGTACTTCTATTTTTAACTTTCTGAGGAATCTTCGTACTGCTTCCCAGAGTGGCTGCACCAGTTTGCATTTCCACTAGCAGTGCAAAAGTGTTCCTTTTCTTCCATACCCTCACAAGTATCTGTTGTTTCTACTGTTGATCATTTTAACCATTCTGACAGGTGTGACGTGATATCTCATTGTAGTTTTGATTTGAATTTCCCTGATAGCAAGTAGCCTCTGTTGGCCATCTGTATGTCTTGAAAAAATGTCTATTCATGTCAGCTGTGCATTTTTATTTCAACTGTTCATTTTTGGGGTGTTGAGGTTTAGAGGTTCTTGATATGCATGTGACATAAAAATATTATTGTTTAAGAAAGACAGAACCTTTCCTGAGTCTTTCAGAAAGGATTAGGTATTTCTTGTTTTATCTTCTTACTGATCGTAATGATTATTTTATAGTTGTTGGGTTAATATTATTAGACTTCTTTGGATAAGGAAGGATGTAATTTTGTTTCACATTCCAATTGTCTGTCACATTGCCTGGCACGTAGCATAAAATAAATACTTGTTGAGTGACTGATGAATTGAATTAAGTCAATCATTTAGGCATCAAAATGTAAAATTACTTGAAATTAGGAGAGGAGAGATAAAGGTGAGATCAGTTGGCCAACTACAAATAAACAAGACAGGTGAATGCTTAGAGTCACTGTAGGCATCAGTGTTGGCGATGTTCAGAAGAACTAATTGTACCATACCTGGTAACATATGGACTGCAGAAGCTAGATGAGGAAAAGAAGTGAAAAAGCAGATGTAAAATGTTGAGAAACTATAATGGGTATAAATGAGAAATTGAAAGGAAGGAAAAATGATGAACTTTCTTTGAGGCATGTTAACTTTATGGTAGCCCAAAGTAGAGATCCACCAAAGCAGCTGAAGAAAAAGGATGAGATCTTGACTGAGAAGTCTAAGTTAGAGTTAATCATTCAAATAAGTGCTTTTGAATAGAATGAGAAATCTTTTTTTTTAATGATTCATCTTTGGGTCCTTATCAAAATTTTATAACAGAATAACTAAAGCAAAGTTATGTAATCATTATGCTATAGAAGAGGATATATAAAAACCTCTTCATGATGTAATGTTAAAAAGAATCTACTGAAAAATTGTATCCTCAGATACTCAAAAAAATATCCTCAGGGTATTTTGCCTATGGCCATTGGGATTACAAGAGATTTTGGCTTTGTTTTGCTCATCCAAATTTTAAAAGTTTTCTAAAAAGTTATAAATGCCTCAAAGGACCCTGATGCTACTGTAAAATTGCCAAAGGGATAATTTAGTGCATGTTTTTTGAAATTGTCTTATCCAGTAGGACAAGATGCCAAATATGCATATGTATATTTATTTATTTATAATGTGAAGATGATGAATATGCCAAACTATCTATACTTTATGACCATCAAGCTTCTCTACTTTACAATATTATTTTCAATTACATCCTCAAGTGGCACTTTCATTTCATAATTTAGAACAGCACACCAGATGATATATATACCTGAGAGTAGCTTTACTGCATCATAGTCAATGGAAATAAATCCTGCCCCTTTTCACTCTAGTGTACTTATCTTGCAAATCTCCATTAACTACATGGAGGCATTATGCCTATGAGAAGTGGCATTTGTTTTTTTATTACCACTTGGTTGGAACTCACTCAGCCTTTCCCTACACACTGATTTCGGCGTACAATATGTAAAATGGAATCTTTCCAAATCACATCCTCTCTCTGCTTAAGTGTGGGTTCGCCTGTTGCTCACCCTGCAATTTCTCCTTGGTTTCCAAATAACCTCCCGCAGGCCCCTGGTAGAGCAGCTCCAGAGAACAGTATACGCCCATCAGTTTAGTGAACAGCTGATTTCCCAGGCAGACCTTTTGGTGGTGAGCAACTGTGTGAACTCCAGTGACTCACACACTCATAATTATGTGCACACAGGAGCTCTCCATCCCGAGTTTGTTTTTTCACCTCCTGTAGTGTTTAAGTCATAAAGAGAGGACTTTTCCCCATTTTCTAAACCCAAAGCAACCTGCTTGGGGCAGCCTTCATGAGTTCTTTCACAGGTTTCTGTTTTCCCTGTCCCTGCTGATTCCTCTGGCCTTCAACCAGGGTTTAACCATAACACTCCCATCAGAGTCCTTAAAGAAGAAAGGTTTCCAGCATGAGTACACTATATTAATAAATGAAACTCAACCTTTTAAAAATTACACTGTCAGAAAAACCCATTAGGCTGTAAAAGAGTTGAAGTAAACATTAGATTTTAATATCTACTGCTGCTTAGATATTTCTGAACTGAAAAATCCCCGGTGAGCACTTAAAACTTCATTACTCCACTGAAAGGTTGTGAAAGGCTATTTAAAGGTTTTCAATTTTGTTGAAGTCTAGAGGTTATTACAGCTGGAAAGAATACAAACCCTAATATTACAAGGAATGAAAGGAATGAAATTTATGTTCTCATCTTCCCTGCAGTTTAATCCAGGTCTATTAGATTCATTGGTAAAAATTAGGGCAGGTTGAAAACTTTTCTACAGGTTTGATGAAAAATAATATTTGGCAACTATAAAAACTATTGCTGTCTACATCCTACTCAAAAAATGCTTTATCTCCCAGTGCTCTGGTCAGAGTTATTTCAAGTTCAGCCTCTGCTTAAAGCCCCTAAAACAGTTTAAAAATTCAAAAAATTAGAGTAAAGTTGTGAGTCCTACCCAAAAAGCCAATTGAAATTAGACCTTCAACTCAAACTCACAAATACAGAATTTGGTGTTTATGTTTTTTTTTTCCATGACTTTTTTTTTTTTGGAGTGGAAATAATGTATGTCTTAATTCCCTTCTATTTTACCAAATTTGATATTTATATTACTTAACCAAGTAGTAGTAGATGTTTTGTACATTCCTTATTCTTATTTCAAAGGCCCTCTTGATTCTCTCCAGTCAGTCTTGAACTGTGGAATGGCTTTAAGTCTAATACAAAGTTATTATCCATTTGTCCTTCCATATATTCATCCACCTGCTCATCTATCTATCCAACCAATATGGCTGGCACTGTGAAAGTGAAGAGTTGTGAAAAGATGCCAACACTTGCAAGATGGACAAGGTAACAGATTGCGGCATAGAATGGCATAATGAGTGCTGAACTGGAAGTGTCCAAGGACCAGTGAGCTCTCAGAGGAAGAACCTCACATACCACCTAATAGGAAGGTTTATTTGAGGAGGAGATATTGGAGAATAGTTTCAAAGGATGAATTATGGTGGACATAGGACAAAGGGAACATGATAAAGGAAATTTTGTACTTAGAAAGGCACAGTGGTAGGTAAGAACACAACACCTAATTTAGGTTCAGGATGGGTTGGGATGGAGGCTTGATATAAGGAAAGTCTACAGAAGTGGTCTGGGGTGAATGGTAAAAGACTATTGTTGAGAGGTATATTTGCTTAGAGAATGTTGTGATTTTTTTTCTTAACTGTAAAAGTAATGAAACATATTTATTATTTAAAAATTGAAAGTTTTGGGGCACCTGGGTAGCTCAGTCATTAAGTGTCAGCCTTCGGTTCAGGTCATGATCCCAGAGTCCCAGGATCGAGCCCTGCATTGGGCTCCTTGTTAGGCAGGGAGCCTGCTTCTCCCTCTCTCATTCCCCTGCTTGTGTTCCCTCTCTAGCTGTGTTTCTCTCTGTCAAATAAATGAATAAAATATTTTTAAAAAGAATACCCTTTATTATAAAAATAAATGAATAAAAATTAAAAGTTTTAAAAAGTATAAAGCCCAAAAAATTTTCTTAAATTGTCCATAATCCCACCATGCAGTGGAAATCATTGATAATATTTTGGTGTATTTCTTTCCAGTCTTTCTTCTATGCTTTAAAAAAACCCTTTTTTGGTATAGTTGAAATCAAATTAAACACAAAATTCTATGCATTGTTTTTTTTGCAAATAAGATTATAACTAACACACAATTCTATGCTACTCCTTCTTCATAATCATAATTTCAATGCTTGCTAATATACCACATTGAATAAAACCATTCCTTAGTTGAGTTTTTAAAAATTTCAATCATTATAAGCAATGTTGTGTTGACCATTTTCTTTATAAATATTTTTTTGGTAACTTTTGGATTATTTTCTCTAGTTTCATTTATCAGAGAGTGTATATGAGGTGTTTAGCACAGGTGGCTCAAATATTAACAATTTTATTGTCAGAAATGGAACTATTGGGAAAAAAATAAGAACACTTCCAAGGTTCCTGATATGTTATTTATTTCTTTCAAAATTATTTTAGTGATTTTTTTCTATAAGAGATAACATAAAAGTCCCTCTTTCATTGTACCTTCATCCACAGTAAATATTATCACAAAAACAGCTTTGTTAATTGATAGTGAAACATAGCATGCTTCTTTTTTAATACCTACAAATAGTTTCCTTCCTTCCTTCCTTCTTTCCTTCCTTCCTTCCTTCCTTCCTTCCTTCCTTCCTTCCTTCCTTCTTTCTTTCTTTCTTTCTTTCTTTCTTCCTTTTTCCTGCATTACATTCAATTAATTCACATATAATATGTTTTTGGTTTCAGAGGTAGAGGTCGGCAATTCATCAGTCTTATATAATACCCAGTGCTCATTACATCAGATGTCCTCCTTAATGTCCATCACACAGTTACCCCATTCCACCCATACCCCTCCCTTCCAGCAACCCTCAGTTTGTTTCCTATAATTAAGAGTCTGTTACAGTTTGTCTCCCTTTCTGTTTCCATCTTGTTTCATTGTTCCCTTTCTTCCCCATGATCCTCTCTTTTGTTTCTTAAATTCCACATATGTGTGAGATCATATGATAATTGTCTTTCTCTGATTGACTTATTTCACTTAGCATAATACCTTCTAGTTCCATCCACATCATTGCAAATGGCAACATTTCATTTTTTATGTCTGTGTAGTATTCCATTACCATATCTTCTTTATCCATTCATTTGTTGATAGACATCTGGGCTTTTTCCATAGGTTGGCTACTGTGGACATTGCTGTTCTAAACATTGGGGTGCAGGTGTCCCTTTGGATCACTCCTTTTTTTGCATCTTTGGGGAAAATACCTAACAGTGCAACTGTTAGGTTATAGGGTAGCTCTATTTTCAACTTTTTGAGGAATCTTTGTTCTATTTTCCAGAGTGACTGCACCAGCCCAGATTCCCACCAACAGTGTAAGAGGGTTCCTCTTTCTCCATATCCTTGACAACATCTGTCCTTTCCTGGAAACATAGCATGCTCTTGTTTCAATTCATATTTCTTTGAGTATCAGTGGTGCCAAATATTAATTTAATGTTCATTGACCTTTTGCATTTCCTCTTCTGTTTTTATGTTTCTTGACCATTGTTTTCTAAAGGATTTGGAAAGCTCTGCTCGAGGACTGGGACTTTATCCAATTGGCCATGGGGAGTCACTGAAGCTTTTAAAATTTTTGCAGTTGCACAAAAAATGACCATTTCAGCAATATCATTCATTGCTTTTTTATTATTTTCTCTAGAATGACACTGTTTACATATGGTTTTAAGAGGCATGATAATAATATTATCATGATAAACAATAATAGTAGCTTCTATTTATTACATGCCTACTAAGGAACAGCATTTTCTGGGCATTTCTAATATTATTTTAATTAACTGTCACAACACAGTAAGGTAGGTATTATAATATCTTCACCATAGCTTGAAGTTTGGTAGAGCCAATTTTCATCTTTCTTCCCTCCTCATTGTATGCATTCAGGAGATAACACAAGGAACACCACTATCCTGTAATAAAATTTCGAGACAACTCTGAGGACATATCCAGGATTTGTCATATTACATATTTAAATGCTTAATCCTAACATATCTAAAACATAAACAGTTTTCATTCTCTTTATACAGAACTGCCCAAACTTATTTCAAAAGCATTATTATTATTGAAACTGTTTCATAAATAAAGATGATTTATAGATGACCTTTCTGGGAAATCTTAGTAAAGTAGATTAAGCTGTTTAGATTTGAGAAGCCTCTATGATTTCCTCAAGAAATTTCTTCCATTTTTAGCAAGATTTTGTGATATATATCCAATTTTAAGAAAGAGCAGACCTGATCTAAATGAAACAGTGTCCAAAAAAAGGAAGGGGGGGATGGAAGTGGATTCACAAAACGGGCTTTGAATTATGGTTTATTCTTTAGCATCTGATCAAAAAAAATTTTTTTCATTCAAAAATATACACTTGTTCTTATTGGGGCACAAATTAGAGATATTCTTGAAATTTGTCCTCAGAGGGGAAGATAAACACAAATAACACAAATAATCTGACAATTTCCTTTAGTGTTTTAAGTTGTAATAAGTGTTTTCAAGGAAAACTACAGGAATGGTAGAGAAGACAGCTCTGAGGAAGTGGCACTGGCCAAAACTAGGGAGAAGGTGCTCCAGAGAAAGCTCCTGAGGCAAAAAAGAGTGGGCAGTTTGGATTAACCAAAGAGATCAGTATTGTTGGAACCTAGGTTATGTGGAAGAATGAAAAGCGGAGGTGGAAAAGAGATAGATGAAGCACGACCCTGTGGGATGGTAACATTTCTGAATTCTATCCTAAGTACAGTGAGACAGTCATGATCTTCCTTCTTTTTAGCAGAGGACAGAAAAATGGCTCTACCACTGGGTACATGTTTAGGTGAAGGAAGTGACATTTGGCAGGAAATGAGAAAGGAATCAATTCTAAAAAAATTTTAGAGGCACCTGGGTGGCTCAGTTGTTAAGTGTCTGCCTTTGGCTCAGGTCATGATCTCAGGGTTCTGGGATGGAGCCCGCATTGGGTTTCCTGCTCAGCGGGAAACCTGCTTCTCCCCTCCCACTCCCCCTGCTTCTATCTCTGTATCTCTCTCTCTGTCTGTCAAATAAATAGATAAAATCTTTAATAAATAAGTAAGTAAATAAATAAATAATAAAAATGTTTTTTAAAACTGCGATAAACTTTCCAAAAATAACAGAGACCCATGGCTTAAGAAAGAAGTGTGTGTACAAGTCCACGCGCGCGCGCGCGCGCGCGCGCGCGTGTGTGTGTGTGTGTGTGTATGTGTGTGTGTGTGGTTTGTGTGTCTGCTGGTATGGCAGGAATGTAAGTCCACCTGGTAGATGTTGACATTTCTGGGAAATACAAATTACAGAATAAACAATAGGCAGGGCTTTTTAAATCGGGGCTGTCAGAAGAGGCTTTCTATGGTAGTTTTCTGTGTAGCAGGCGGGAGGGCCTGGACTTGGTTCTGCTGGCCATGTGGAGACACTGGAGGACTGTGATCATCAGCACAGTGACCTGATCTGATGTGATCTCACAAGGTGACTGGAGGCACTGAGGGAATTTGGTTGCAGAGGACTGCAACTATAGTTAGGAGATTACTTTAGGTGTCCAGGCAAGGCATGATGAGATTGTGGTGTGAGGGGGGTTATTTCTGTGTTGCTGAGAGAATGTGTATTCTTCTTATATGTGGTCATGAATAGGAAGTGCTACCATTTATGCATGTTCAGGACACATTATCTACAAAGTACTCTTTTTCCAAGAAACTGGATGTCATATGGATTACTCTTATCAGTCCATTTCTATACTCTTTATTAGTTGTATCAGCAAATATAAATCAAGCACAAATTACCTACAGCAGTGGATACTAGAATCATAGTTGTTTTCTGAAATAAGGAGCAGGAGAGATAATGATGCTATTACTTCATCTGCACAATCAAACTCCAAGTTCTTATCAGCAACAGCATCTAGATGACTGCCAAGTATTCTTCAGGTTTTGACAGAGTAGACTTCAAGTGGGGATGGTCTACCATAATCCTTGAAGTGTGGAAGGGAGGTATTTTTTGCAAGTGAGCAACATGTCTGCAAGCTTGATGTCTAGAACAACACGCTCAGTGATTTCTCTCATTCCTTTGCTCCAAGCATTGCATTTCCTCTTGGTCCTTTTGGAATGGGAATATATCTGATGGGGAAATCACTGGGTTGAATCTCTAGCACATAATGCTAGTGAGTTAATAAGATTCATTTTCTTTCTTGCTTTGGAAACAATGATTATTGTGACCATGTTGGTATGGAATAAGGGAAAGAAAAAATTGACACAGAGAGGAAATAAGACATTGAAAAAAATGATATAGGGAAAGATAGAAGTAGGAATTTGGGGGCATCTGGGTGGCTCAGAGGGTTGAGCCTCTGCCTTCAGCTCAGGTCATGATCTCAGGGTCTTCGGATGGAGCCCCACATCTGGCTCTCTGCTCGGCGGGGAGCCTGCTTCCCCCTCTTTCTCTGCCTGCCTCTCTGCCTATTTGTGATATGCCTCTCTGTCAAATAAATAAATAAAATCTTTAAAAAAAAAGAAGTAGGATTTTTGAAAAATAAAAGAAAAGCTGTCAGCTTATCCCTAATTATGATTAGGTCTGGTCCTGGTACCTAAATAAAGCAGCATTGTATCTGTTAGACTGCATATCATCTCAGATTTAGAAAGGACATTAAATATCACTTTGTCCAACCCTCACTGATGACATGAAAATTCCCTATAACACTCCTAACAATTTACGATGTACCTTTTCCTTGAATATTTCAAGTGACCTGCACCTGTTGACTTTTGTGGGCAATCTAGAGTTCTCCTTGATTGAGATTTCTTTAAGTTGTTCCTCCTGTGGTGCCTGGATCTGTGTTCTTGAAGTTTTGTTTTGATTCCCAGACCCACACTTTCTGTTTATTCACATTTGTATTCTTTCTTTTCTTTTTCCCTTCATCCTTCCTTTTATCCATCCTTCTTTCAAAAAAGTGCCAAACATTGGCCATTTAAATGAGTCTGATTTTCCTTTGTATGCGGTTCAAGTATTGAAGACCTATCTTCATGACCCCCACCCCCACAAGCCCTCTCAAGAGTTAAACTCCTTGATTTGTTTTGTGTTTCTAATCACAAATTACTTTTAATTTCATCTTACAACAGCAATATACCTACTGTGTCCACACTTCACACTTGTCTAGAAGCATTCACTGGGGGAATACTCATTTCAATCCAAACAGGATATAATGTAAGTTCTTGCAAGTTTCCTTTGCCTCCAAGTAGTTGATTTTGTTCCACAGGTAATAGAAACTCCTTGTTTTGATAGCTTCTTACAGAAAATAACCACACCTCAGTTACCAGCTATTGGAATCTCAATTATAAATTGTTCTTTTAATAACACTATGTTTGTGCCGTACTTAGATTATCTCGGGGATGTTACTATAATAAAATAAGTAACTATGCTGTGATTGTATAGATTTTCTATCATCAGAATGATAACTTTAAAGGCACCAGTCAAATTAATGGTGTTATGAAGATATTCCCTGCTGTGTTGCTTGTCACATAAAATGCCTTTCTCCCAAACTTTTAGGCCCTAAAAATGTATGCACACTCAAATTTTCTCTCTAGATGTCTATACAAATCAAATAAATACTTGGGATGCCTTCTACAGCATCAAATGCTTGATTCTGAGGCCTGGTTTAACTTAATCTAGCATGTGTAGACATATTACACCAAATGTGTTCTTACTTTGCAATGAAATGCCAATCATAGGCCAAATCAGTCAAATACAAACATATAAAATCAAGCTCCAATTTTCTCTATTTTCTGACTGCTGCTCTTTTAACTTGATTTTCATTGTATATAAACTGTTCTTAACTTTAACAATGAATTTGCTTATGTTGTACACATTCACACAGCTCATTTTTCTCTCTTTAACATCATAAGGTCTTCCTCACACTGATCGCTAATTTACTAAATATCATCCCTTTCCTCTTTCAAAATTCACTTCATCCTATTCCTTTTCTAGAGCGAACTTGAGCCTCTATAGAAACTGGAGAATTAAGGACTATGCCAGAGGTGAAAAGAGGCAAAAACAGAAAAAAAATAGTAACCCAAACATTTTATAAATATGTAATGACTGATATGTACTGTTTCATTTTCCTTTGCCAGGGATTATCTATGTGATTCAGTCAAGGCTAGTCAGCTAGGGACCTCTTGAGAGATTTCACGCCCTTTGTAAAAAGTTTGGAGCTGTAAGAGAGGTTCCTTTTATCCCTGTCTTTTCCTTTTTCCATGCCTGTGGTGCTGAAGTATAAGCCTATGGAGCTTGGAGCTGCAGTGGCCATCCCTTAACCAAAATGGAAGCTATTGCTAACAATCCTCTGTTGATAGCAAGAGAGAAAGGATCCTACTTCCTGATGATATCACAAAGATGCTGTATCTGCTAGCTCTTGCAGAGTAACAAACCACCACAAAACTTAGTTGCTTAAAATAATAATCATTTGTTTGGCTCAGGATTCTATAGGTGGCATTTAGGACTGGTCTCAGCTGGGTGAGTCCTCTGGATTCATCAGGTCTAACTCATGCATCTTGGATCAGCAGTCAGATCATTTGAGAGCTGATTGGTGTGCAAATGTGAGGGTGTGTGTGCACAGCCTGGATAGTCCATTTTTATTCCCCATGGTCTCTCATCTCCCAGGAAGTTATTCATGTGGTGATTACTTAGACTTCAAGAGTAAAAGAGGAAGCGTGTAAAGTCTCTTGAAGCCTAGTCTCAAAACTTGTCCAACACTGCTTCTGCAGCATTCTATTAGCTCAAGAAAAAGGCAACACACTCCAGACTCAGGAGGTGGAAATAAGCTCACCTTCTTCGTGGCAGTTGCCACAAAGAATTGTAGCCATTTTTTCTACCTGCCACAAAGGAAAAACAGCCTTAAGACTGCCTACCTTTGGACATCTTGCTGTGTAACCAATGAATATCTTTATGGTTTAAACTATATGAAGCAGTTTTTCTGTTATGTCTGCCAACACAATTTAGTTGATACAGCCTGCCCTCTATCATTTCAGCAGCTGACCCTCAATCTGAAGTAGTAGTCTTCATTCTAGACAAAATTACAAATTAAATTCTTTAATTTCAGAACAAAAACACCCTGTGTGCTACCTGAAGTGTTGGTATACTAGGAAATTATCCTCCTTTCAATAAATACCACAGAAAACCTGCATTTCTGGAGCTTTTGACTGATTTCTACTTTTCATTGTCCTCTGCCATAGCCTCTGTCAAAGATGAGCTGAGACAATCATCACCGTTCCTGGATTACCTGTTAAATCTTCTACCTCTAGATCCCCTAAGCCTCAATTTCTTCTGCCTTGCTTCCCAGGTAGTTGTTTGCATATCAGTCTCTCCTATCAGACTCTAGGACATAGAGTGCTCAAAACTGCTTTGCGTCCATTCCTCCTCTATCGCTCCCTTTTCCTGGCACACTTTCCCCATCTCCAGCACTTACTACCCTGCCTGGCATATAGCAGGTACTCAAGAGTTTTGCTGAATTGAATAATAAGATAAATGTCGATAATGACCTACCAAAGACTTTACCAACCAGAGGCACTGGCTTAACAAGTATCTACTCTTAAAATTCAAGTATTCCAAGGAAAGTTAAAGGGGCTGTGAGTAATTTATAACGCATTATGAGTTTGTATTAACCATGTTTCTAACTTCTGCAAACTTGATACTTTAACATCTGTCCTACAGGCTTGTGTCGGACATGCCTTATTCTGAACAACCTGATCATATATCCAAGTCATCTTGCTTTGACCTCCTGTCTTCCTGGTCAACCCCCTACCTCCTCTTCCAGGGAAGCCCTCTTCAAGGCGATATGCGTTTTAAATACAAACCAAGCAATTCAGACTCCACACCCATAAACACTTTCCTTACTGGGTTCTCAGACTCTGAGCCATTATCCTCCGGCCCTAACCACCGAGGGGTAGGTACTGGATAACCAGTAATAGCCCCCATACTACAGAGCCCACTGAAATTATTTGAACTAGGCAATCAGAAATCTGCTCAGCCTGCCTTGTCTTTTCCTTCCCCAATAAAGGGTCTTGCCCACAATATCCACCTATTTGTCTCGTGCCCTACTTCACTAGTTTCTCATGTGATCTCCAATTATGTGATGTGTACTCTTTCTCCTGGGATCTGTGAGTATGATAAAATATCATATCAATGATAGGCATGTCCTGATCCATTGGCCTTTGTAAAACCTACATAATAACAACTATTAAAACAGCATTGATTATCACATATCTGACCAATGTCTAGCCAGAGTCTAAAGTGAAGAAATAAAGATTTTCTTTTTCCTTAAGAGGACCAGGAACAGAGAAAGGCTTAAGGAAAATAAAATTTATAAGCTGTTAGAAGAAGAAGGCAAACCAGTATTTGTTTGCAAAATAAGGAGTTATGTAAGAGCTCTGGGCACTTGGAGTGAGAGAGTAGAAACACAAGAAGGAACCAAAAGGAAGAAGGGAAAATATAAAGCAATTCTGACCATCTTGCCAGTGTGTCTTCAAAGACGTTGAATATGTGAATTGGGGTGGGGAGGAACTTGTTTCTTCACTTCTGCTTCCTGACTTTCAGAATCTCCTGTAGGTAATTCTCATGTAAGCCAAGGTTGAGAACCACTGGACTGGAGACTTTTTGTTCAAAGTGGGGTCCTTGGGTCAGAAACACTGGGCACCACCTAGGAAGTGTGATGTCCTGGAGCCGGCATGCACAGGCTTGAAAGAGTCAATTGTACGTGTCTCTTTCTAACTCCACATTTACTGACATTATGTTGATAGGCTGAAATAGGACCCAGTGGGAGTATTTACACCATGGGAATTGGCAAATGTCCTTCTGCCCTCTGGTTCCAGAGTCAGTTGTTAAATATTTACCAGCATACCATATCTCAGGGGCTGCTTAGAAATGCAGTATCTCCAGCTCCACCCCAAATCTGTTGAACTAGAACAGACAATTTAAGACGATCCCTAGGTAATCCATATGCATATTAATATTAGAGAAGCATTGATGAAGTCCAGACTCTTGACATGGCATTTAAGGCCTTTCAAAATGCAGCTTTACATCGTCCCAGTATCCCCTTCCAGTCACATTGAGTCCCTTTACTAAAAGCTCTCAGAGACTCCCGATCCTTGAATCCCCTAAAATCCTTTAAAACTGGGGCACCTGGGTGGCTCAGTCATTAGGCATCTGCCCTCGTCTCAGGTCATGATCCCAGACTCCAGGGATCGAGCCCCACATTGGGCTCCCTGCTTGGCAGAAGCCTGCTTCTCCCTCTCTCACTCCCCCTGCTTGTGTTCCCTCTTTAGCTGTGTTTCTTTCTATCAAATAAATAAAATGTTAAAAAAAAAATCCTTTAAAACTCCCCGTGTTTTTTCCTTAGCCTGCAAAACCCACTTCTTTCTTGCTTTGCTTTCATTGCTAAAATGGAATACTGTCTCTTCCAATTGTGCAGGCAAACAGAACAAAACAAAACAAAACAAACAAAAAAACCCCAACTTTGCCCCAGTCACATAGAGCTCTCTTACAGTAATGCTTTTATTTCATGGTCATATTTCATTCACAGTTCCTTGACTTGCAAGATCCCCTAAAGGCAGTCCCACAAAGTCATCTCTGAATCCTTACAAACCAGCACATAGTAGGTGTTCAGCAAATTCTTATTAAATCTGGAAATCATTTCATTTTGGAGATTTAATTCAAAAGTTCTGAAAATGTAGCCAGTTCTAATAACATATGCATCTAGGACAAATGTGAAAACCTGGGAATAGGCATAAACGACAAAAGTGGGGGGCTTATCTGCTACTATCTGCTCCTAAGCACTTTAGAATAACTGAAAATTAAAGGCTATTGCTGCTTGTTTTGTTGAATAATACATCTGCAAACTGGAAAACTGCATGTCTATTTTATTTACCAGCACAAATGCCCATTTGCTCACACACATAGCTGTTTGCAAGCAAATTTTGTTCCCATGCAAAACAAATGTAAATTTGGCATTAAACAAGTGCCAATTATTTCCTGAATGTGGAAGGGAAAGGAAGGGTGATTTAACAGATAGAAGCTCTGGCCTAGGAAGCAGGGAAGGCGGCCTAGCTCAGCTGCATGGGACTTTTTCATCACAAGGAGTGAATGTTTAATCTGCTTAATTGGGTGGGCATTCACTGCCGATGAGCAGAGACCCAGTGTTCCATGTCATTTTCTTTCTCTATGAGATGGCTGCTATGACCTTCAGCAGACTCCTTTGCTTGCTGCTGGAAAATAGGAAGCTAATTTGGGCTTGTTCTCATGTTTCTTTCATATGGTGGAGAGAATTCATTTGATAAGCCCTATGTCAGTTTTTATTGTAAGGCCTGATTACTGTGATTAATTTTAATCCTACTAGTTACCATTTATTAAGGACCCACTGGGTGCTAGGCACTAAACAGCAAAGCTTCAGGCTCCTGGTCTCAGTGGAAGTTTTAACCCTTGCCACTACTCTGTAAGTGAGGCTGTGTTGGCCCTATTTTGTGAATCAGGAAACTGAGGCTCACCTTTAAGTCGCGTCTGGGTGAGTGCCAGGGGCAGAACTGCACATCAGTTCTGTTTGCTCTAACACTCCTCCCCCCTCCATCTTTCCACTGTGCCACAAGACCTCCCTCATTTCATTTTTATTTTTAAAAAAATTTTTAAAAGATTTTATGTATTTATTTGACATAGAGGAGACAGTGAGAGAGAGAGCACAAGCAGAGGGAGTGGAAAAGGGAGAAGCAGGCCTCCCACTGAGTTGGGAGCCTGGTGCAGGGCTTGATCCCAGGACCCTGGGAGGCTAATGCTTAATGACTGAGCCACCCAGGCTCCCCTCCCTCATTTTAACAAAAACTACCTAATTAATCATTTTCACAGCTGGACCATGTCAATAACTGCTGTTCTGGCAAAGAACTTTAATCCTTTCTAGGGCTTTCTTAGAGAAAAGAAGCAAAGTCTAGTTTCCTGGTACCGCTACCTGCCTTTATCCGACCTTTCTTTGCTCCACCCACGCCTGTCCCTGGAAGGTTAGGGTCTCTTGGGTTTCCATTCAACTTCTCAGTGCAAGTGGGCAGCCCTGTGTGTTGTGAGCAGGTTCTGTCTCCTCCTTGACACTCCATCTTGCTCCCAATGCTTACATAAAGCCCCCTCCCTGTCTCCCTGTCCCTGCCACACACTCTTGATCCCTACCTGTCCCCAGTCTTATACTCCAAGCACTCCAGGCAACACTAGCAAATGTGATGGACTATTTCCTGCTGAGAGCTTAATGAGTTTCAAATGATTGACTTCTAGTTCTACAAATAGTTATACATTCAACAATGTAAGGAGTGCTAAGTGGGTGTCAGGTGCTGTTCTGGGCTCTGGATATGCCCCCATCAATAATACAGTCAGACCCCCCTTGCAGAGCTTACCTGAGTATGGACAATTTAGCTGGCTTGGTACTGGGATCCAAGGTACACTTAAAACGGAGGGCAAGCATTTGCTTTTGGGCATTCACAGACAAGGAGAAGTTCGTAGTTTAGCCTCTACAAGTAGGAAGTTATAATAGCGTTTCTTGAGCATCTGCTATGTACAAAACACAGAAAGAAGTAAAGAGACTTGTCTACAGCCACACAGCTTGTGAATGGCGAAGATAAGTTCAAAACTAGGAAATCTGAATTCAGTGTTAAAGCTCCTCATTCTATCAAGAATCTCAAAAAATTATCTTAATGAAGAAAGCCTTTACAGTTTTTTTTTATTTTTAAAGATTTTATTCATTTATTTGAGAGAGATAGTGAGAAAGAGCATGAGTTGGAGGGAGGGGCCAAGGGAGGGGGAGAGGGACATGCAGACTCCCCACTGATCAGGGAACCCCATGCAGGGCTTGGTGTGGGGCTTGGTGTGGGGCTTGGTGTGGATCTTGGTTCCAAGACCTTGGGAAAATGCCCTGAGTGGAAGGCAGTCATTTAACCAACTGAGCCACTCAGGTGCCCCTGAAGAAAACCTTTTATGCATATAGATGTCCACTGTATATGTATTCGTTATGAGAGCAGGAAGCTGGAGATTACCTACACGTGTAACCATAGGAGAATGTTAAGTAAGTGTTAGCAGATTACCTTGAGGGATCTCAATAATCATTTGGGAGATCAATACCCACTACCTCATTCTTCCCAGAGCCAGTGTCTATAGGTACCTGGCAATATCTCCTCAAGGCAAAGTTGTGCTGGCTGCCTAGATTTTTACACTGTTTTTTCTGTAGTCTCAACAATTTTTCCATTCTCATTTTTTTCATAGGTAAGCAGTCCTATGATTATATAAACTATACCTGATTTGAGATATTCAACCCATTAAGTTGAACATAATTGGTGACATTATAGATCTTGGAATCACAAAGAACCAGGTAAGGTGCCAGAAAAGATGGTTGCATGAGTTTCCATGGTAACAGAAAGGCAAAGAGCAGGAAAGACACTATATAAGAAGACTCTAGAACTGGGGCTTATACAAGTTTCAGTGAAAGTTTCTTTGATGCAGTCTTGAACTGGATATTGTCTTACTAATCAATGGCCTAAGATTATTCCAGTCAGTGTCTTTTATATTATCCTACAGATAATGTAGAAAAAGAAAAAAAAAGAGAAATGAAATTTGTGTCAATAATACCATAAAATGGAATATGATGGGTCTCTCAACAATTTTATTATGGTGGAAATATCATAAAATAGTGAATTTTATGATGTAAATTAAAGTGAAAAATTTAAATAAAAATTGTATAGGATAAGCTAAAGGTCAGATTTTATGCTTAACCTCTGGCAAGTTCCCAGATTTTAGGATACAAATTTTGTGCATCATCATTCCAATTGATAACTTCATCCAAGTGTGCTAACTTGTCTCTTCTTTGCCTGTTTTCCTAACCTTGTTATGTATTTTTGTATGTGGAAAGGCCTCTACATCTATTTTAAAGAAAAGTATAAATTAATTAAAATAGTAGTTTAATGTCTTTTACTTCCTATCTTATATTCTTTGACCTCTTCTGAGCTTTAGTCATTTCTCTCAGTACAAGTTCTGCTTCCTAAGATCTGAAGGTTTTTTTTTTTTTTTTTTAACATAATGTATATAGGAGTCGAAGGGAGGAACATGCTTAAATTACTTGCCTTTAGGGTCAAACTCCAGATGAAGTCCAAGTGGGGGGAACAGCAGCGTGGGGGTGCTGACAGCTTCAAACCTACACCTGGAAAGGTGAACCCAATGTCTGAGTTGTAAGAGAAATGACCAGTAATCAGAAATTGACTAGTACTTAGCTAGCATCAGAGATCAAGATGGGAATTGCAAATGTAAGTCAGGTAGCCAAATTTAATAAATAGTAAAAAAAAGGTGAATTCAAAGGTGGGACCCTACATGTCAGAGACAAGGGACTAGTGAGAGAAAGACAAGATTTTGGGGGGTTTGCTATAGTTGCAATTGTATAGGGCTCACAATTTCCCTTCACCATTGAGGTTCTTCTTTTCCTAATTTTGAGGTCTCCTGTGCAGTTGCTAACTTCATGCAGCTGTATTCCATCATGATTGGGACTGCTCCCTTTTGTCTTCCTGCGGCTTCCATAGATTATTCCTTCAGAAGCCTTTTAACTTTTGGCCAGTTGTAAATTATACATTATGGAATGATGCTGTTTGTACAGTCAGTTTTGTGCCTTAAGGGTTTCAGGGAAACAGGCTAGAGTGTCTAATAATGGACTGATTCTTCCAAACAGGATGCAAGTTAGTTCTTTGTCTCTCCCTTACCCCTGTGCATGGCACATAAAAGAACATATTGAAAAGGAGTACTTTTTATCCCAAACTGGCCCAAAGCAATTTCTGTGAAATGATTGTCATTTTACAACAAAAGGGCCCAGCATCACTCATAATATTAATAAAATCATTATGCAAAATAGTTGCTTTTCAAGTTGAATGACAATTTTCTCTTTTCTCTTAGACATCAGAAAGAACCAGATCCAACTACTGATTTTAAAACATACCACCCACCAGGTCTTCCTTGGAAATTCTAGCATCTTATGTATTTTTGTCCCTGATGGAAACATCTAGCAGCTACATTTTACTTGTTCATTCATTTGTTCATTCCTTTATTCGTATACTCAAGAGACACCACATTTAGTGAGAATTATGATGTGATGGATACTATATAGCTTCCTTTATAATTTATTAAATTCTAAGCTACTGTGTGTCAGTCATCATCCTGGGTTCCATGGATCAAAAGACTATCCTGTATATACTCATAGGGGAAGAATAAATAAGTTGAATAAAAGTTAAGGAGTTACAGTGGGGACTTAAGGGCAGCATGGACAGTAATTCCTGAGGCAAAAAAGAAAGCAGGCTTCATAAAGAAGTTATGAAAAGGTTAGGTGTTGGCTTAACTTCTAAGTGAGAAAAGAAAAAACAAAAAAAATCTCCCCAAACCAAAGCTTTCAGACTTCAGCAGGGAAGCCCCAAGAGATTAAAGAGAACTTGTCCTTGAGCAAAAAGCTACTATCCCAACAGAAAACTGAAGTCATTTGTTGAAGCTGAAGTGTAGTCAGATTAAAGGTACATGAGGTGGTACAGTGGAGAGATAGAATCTATTCCTGGGTGGCCAAGGAAGCAGGTTTCCTGAGAAGGGACTCTGGTCCCTAGGAAGGGAGTCACTGCCTCTCAATGTCCCTACAAGGCAGGAACCATTGATAATGCATACTTTTTAAAAAAATTTATTTATTTATTTGACAGCGAGAGACATAGCGAGAAAAGGAACACAAGCAGGGGGAATGGGAGTGGGAGAAGCAGACTTCTCGCTGAGCAGGGAGCCCGATGAGGGGCTCGATCCCAGGACTCTGAGATCACCACCTGAACTGAAGGCAGACGTTTAACAACTGAGCCACCTAGGCACCAAGATAATGCATACTTTTGTCTGAAATAGCTAATGGTGTAAAACAATTACAATGGAGTAAGGCATCTGAGGACCATTCTAATACCAGGTCATCTCAAAACAGCTTCTTAGGAGGACTCCTTATCACTTAAAGTGTTTTTTAATAGATAAAAACCAAACCAAACCAAACAAAAACCCAAGGATTCCTTTCTTAGGTAGAAAAGTTAGCCATCCTTATTTATGGTAGTATGTTCTTACAACACTGCCCATACCCACTGACACTGAAAGTGTAACAGTGGATGAGGGCCCTTCAGGCCAGAAATATCTTTAAAGCTTTGATGTCTTTGATATATGTTTTTGTATTTTTTATTCTCTGATGCATCCCCAAGAGACTTGAACAGTCTCAGACACTTTGAGTGGCCAGATAGTCGCTCAAAAAGTTTTTGTTAAATTGAATTGAAATGACTGGTATAACATAAAAGCTGATAAGCCATGTCTGGAGGCAGGATAACTGGGTTTGAATCCTAGCTCTCCTGCTAACTGGCCTCAGTTTCCTCCTCTTTAAAAATGGGGACATTAAGGGCGCCTGGGGGGCTCAGTTGGTTAAGCAACTGCCTTCGGCTCAGGTCATGATCCCGGAGACCCGGAATCGAGTCCCACATCGGGCTCCCTGCTCGGCAGGAAGCCTGCTTCTCCCTCTCTCACTCCCCCTGCTTGTGTTCCCTCTCTGTCTGTGTTTCTCTCTGTCAAATAAATAAAATCTTAAAAAAAAATGGGGACATTAAGTTTGTGATGAAGATGAGATTATTAGAGTTTATTGAAAGCACATAAGCCAAGGACTGGCACACAGTAATACTACACCTGGTAAGTATTTGCTGTGGATTAATATTGTTCCTGTCTCTTATGTTAATGGCCAGTCCTAAGCCTATAATTCTTGGATTCAACTTTCATATATATCAGTAGGTCTCAGGGCAACGTGGCTTCAGAAAATTTTTTCTCAAATGCACTGTTTGCTACACTCTTATTTCTTTAAGCTGCTGTGATGATTTTCATGTTCATCACTCTTTCAATGCTGCTCTTGTTGAAAGCATTATAATTCCCTATTTACCAAATCTAAGGCTTTTTTTCCAAACTTCACTCAACTTGACTCTCCTGGAGCCTTTATAACTTTTTTTAAAATTGTGTTATGTCAGTCACACAATTTTCAAATATATTCTCCTTCTTTGAGTTATTTTTCTTCATCATTTAGAAGACTATTCCTTCCTGGCTCTCTTCTTCACTATTAGATACCTCCTTCTTCATCACCTCTGCAGACTCCTCTTTTTGCATTACATTCATCAAAATGACTCATTGAGGTAGTAATATTTACGAACTCCTATTTTGCATATGAGCAAATTGAGACTCAAAGAGGTATTTTGCCTAAAGTCACACAGCTAGTGTCTTGGTTTGAATCCAGATCAGTCTGACTTTGGGTCTGCACTGATTATAATCTGCTGTTTCTCTAATTAGACTGAATTAGATCATAAGAAATTTTGGAGACTATTCTAGTAAAATGATAATATTAATAATAACTAACATTTATTTAGCCCTTCCACTGTGCCAGACACAATTCTGAAGCTTCACATATCCTGGACCCTTTAATCCTCTGAGTGCTATGAGCTAAGTATTATGATCCAATTTTACAAATGAGAAAATCAGGATACAGTTTCTTAACAATTCTAAGCAATTGGCCTTTACTCTGTCAGCAGTTACATGCTCAAAAAAATCCTTAAGAAGGGAGGTGACATGACCTTATTTAATTTCTACAGAAATATAAATTCCAGGAGTATGGTGGATAGAAGGAAAGGATTATTTTGGGATACAGAAATCTGTTCATAGTCTGTTAAGGAAAGTCAAGAAGGCTCGAGTAACAGTTGTGGCAGAGAATGGCAGAGGGAAGGGATGTCTGAAGACATTTGTCAGATGTTTTCATCAAGGTTTGGTGTCAGGCTGGATGTAGATGGTGGGAAGCAAAGGAAGGCTGTTGGGGATCTTTGCATGGGAGGCTTTATAAACAGTATGTCTGTTTAGCTAATCTTAAAATTTGGGGTATTTAGCCATTCAGATTGGCCTTGTGCCCTATTAGTCTTAATTAACTTGTTTCGTCTGGAGAAACAGTTCCCCTGCCAGTATGCCATCATGGGCTCTGCTGCATTCTCCCGCTGATGCTTGCTGAAAAGCCATATTTTCCCTGCAGCCCTGTTCTGGCCCAGGGAAGAGTGTTTAGGCTGCTGGCTCAGTGGCCATTCCACTACTGCTGTTCAGTGACATGGTAACACTCTTCCCTCGTGCCAGGCACCAGCTGCTACCTTGCTGGGAAAATAAGAACTTAAACCATTCTTGGCTGTGTCTTCAGCTCCTTCATGTGATCAAACTCATACCCAAGACTCAAGACCAGAATTCAAAACCAGACGTTTATACTTAATACTGCCGCACTTTGCCTCCCCACCCCACCACTTTCCTTGACTGATACTACAAGTTATTCACCTCTGGCAGACATGACTTTTCTAGTGAATTTCCTCTTGCCTTTTGAGATGGGTATCCTATCTTAGAAGTTAACGAGTATGTATTGGGAGTCCATTAGAGCCATGATGGACTTATGTGAGAAATTGTGGATACAAAGATGAACAGGTCTATCCTGATCTTAAGAATATCTCGGGTTATTGGTGGAATCAAAGAAGAAGGCAATAATTAAGATAGAGTATATAAGCACAACAGCAGAAGGCATAGAGTATGGTAGGAGCACAGAGGACAGAAGCACTATGAATAGCTGACATTGGTTGAGAGTTCCAAGAAAAGCTTCCCAGAGCTCCTAGACAACCAAAGTGAGGTCTCGGTGACACAGAAAAAGTTGTTTGGCTAAGAGCATGAGTAGAATGGTGGATAAGGTCAACAGGGTAAAAGGACTTATGTTCAGAATCAAGAAATAAGGCTTGGGTATGAGTTTAGGGACCAACAAGCAGTTCCATATGTCTCTAATGAAGAATACATGTGGCTGAAAATGGGGAAGGGTGAGAGATGAGACTATGGGATAACAAAATGATAAATAACATGAATAGGCTCAAATATTATGACTTGGAGTCTGGAATTTATCCACAGGGTAATAGGAAGACTTTAACAGGTTTAAGCAGGGGTGTGATGTGGTCAGATTTGCTTTTTAGAAGTTATTCTGCTGCAGTATGGAGGCTGGATTAGAACAGTTAAAGTGAGGCTATGGCAGTGGCCAAGTGGGAGGTATAGAGAATTACACAAAGGAAGGAGAATTGGGAAAAGCATGGAGTGAGCAGATTCAAAGGATTTATAAAGGGGTGATTTGATAAGATTTAATGATTGACTGGATTGGAGGGGGAAAAAAAGAACAGTGTCTCTAGGTTCTTTCATGGGCAATAGAGCTTGACCATCTCTTTGAAAATAAGTTCCATGAAATAAACTTAATTTCATTGCCACAATTTCTCCTGAGACATGACATTTAATTTCCTTCAAACTTCTTGTTTTGGAGTCTTGAAGTTTCTTCTTGGGCTAGTGTTCTCTAATAATATTAAGTATACTTTCGAACCCTGAAGGAGTTTCTGTCTTTGGCAAAAATCAAGCATCCTGATGAGCTTTTATGGATTATCAGTGGCCACAGGAGTCCTTCTTCCTTACAATTCAGGAAACTCTTCAATGTACAGTTTTGAAAAGCACAACTCTCCCCCGCCCACCGGGAGTGGATTATGTTGGTTTTGACATATCTCTATGGTGAGAAGAACTAATTCTAAAAGCCTACTAAATCTTTTCTCCAGCAAGACATCTACCAGCTAACTGGATAATAAGTCAGTATCTTTTTTTCACCTCAGTTGAAATATCATCTATTGTTCAGATACTACCTGTCATCCTACTACATCCATAAAGCCCTACCAGCAATACCAGCAGACTTTGGTTTCTTCTCCTTTTTCTTAGTGTCAGTCTCATCCATTCTGTCCATTTATTTAATTTATTTAAGGATTTATTGATATTATTGATAATTTCAGAGAGTGAAATGGTATACAGAAAATCAAATAAAAGAAAAAATATTATTAGGGCTGAAGAGGTTTGGGTAATTTCAATTAGTCAATACAGAAGGCCTTATTGAGTCTTGAGTGATCAAAAATAGAAGCCAGCCATGCCATGGCTTAGAGATAGTGCTTTCTGGATAGAAGTCCAGAAGGGACAAGTTTGACTTGTCCAGTATAGATGAATGCTCTCATGTATCTGCAGCATAATTTATATCCAGTTGACTTATTCTCCACTTTTCCATATTTTCACTCTGTGGGTTTCCAGGCTAATTGGATTATTTGCATATATATTGTTTCTTGCCAAAAATCCTACAATTCATGAGAGCAAGAATATATCATATATTTCATCCTTTCCCCCCACAACCTCTAGAACAATGTTGGGAACATTATTAGATGCTCAATAAATTCATACTAAGCTCGATTAAATTTATAGTAATTGAGCTATTTTCATAATATAAAGAGTGAGCAGAAGAAATATCTACTAAACAACACAATAACATTATAACAAAAGTTCAAAAACAGATTATAAGTTGTTCCACAAAGACTTGAGGGATACATTTTCATTCTAGTGATTGTTGTCCTCCAATTAAAGAGTCATCTGAATTTAGGAAAGCATTTTCCATGACAGCTGTCCACATTTTGAGAGAGAGGAATTTGCCAGGACCTGGCTTTAGTAATTACAAATGATTTCATTTGCTGAAAGACAAGAGCAAGGAAGATAAGAAAATTTATTTTCTATATATAACACATAAGCTTTGGGACCAATGGAAGGATGAGGGGCAGGTCTTAGAATTCTTAGTCCCAGAGGTAGATGATGAGAGAAAGTGAATCTGAACAACAATAAGCAGAAGGAAAGGAGCTACTGGTCTTTGGATCTACTCATAGCTCCATTCATTATTATTGGAGCTAATAAACTAATGTACCTGAATCAGACACAGAATGGGGAGTGTATTTAGATCCAAAACAGGCACATCTGGGTGCTCAGAGGATCATCTTAGAAGTAGATTATTGGATGGCCAATTAGAGTCCCAGCATCATTTTTATCAGCATCTTTTGGCAGACCCATGATGCATATTCTTCCCAGAACAGATCACAGTGTGATGCTTTATTTTCATATCTTTATCTACACTGATGAGGTGTCACATGTCTCCGTCTCAGGGATTTATGGTTATGCTGCTGCCATGATGTCACCCAGGAGCACAGCATCATTTCAAACTGCTCCATCTCTACAACTACGATCCTAATGTTTCCCCTTTATTCTTTCATTTCTTTCCTTCACTTCCTTAGCCCAGTATTTTGCCCTTATTATCCCTATTCATTCAACAGATACTTAAAGAGCCTACTATAGATCAGATACTTTTCTAAGCACTGAGGATATAGTGACGAAACAGACAAAGTCCTTTCCATAAAGGACAAGAACAGACGGTTCATAGAAAATAAAAATGCATATAAGTACATAAAAAATCTTTACATAAGAAAGGAGGCTCTGCTTCACTCATAATCAGAGAGAAGCAAAAAACAAAACAAAACCACTACATGAAGATATAATTTTTCACCTTTCAGAGTAGCAAAAAATCCACTGTTGGCAAGACTGTAGGGAAACAGCATTTTTACACATGGCTGGTGGAATTATAATTTGGTACAATTCCTATAGGGAGTAATTTGGCATTATCTATCAAAATTATTAATGTATGTAGCCATGGAATCACTTTGGGGAATTTAGACTATAGTTATTTTTGCACACAGATAAAATAATATATGTACAAAGTTATTTATTTAATAGGAAAAATGGAAAATACCCAAATGTCCAATAAACTATGGTATAGTTATATAACAGAATACTATGTAGCTATAAATCAAATAATCCCAAAAGTCCAAATCTCAAAAACAAAAGTAAAATGAAGACTTTTTCTAAGCACTGCTGGGGAAGGTCTGCAATGGAAGAGCAATGAGCCCAACAGTGCATTTAATATGTGTCCTTTTCTGCATAAAAGAAGAAGAAAGGAAGCATATATATTCTTATTCACATATATTTGCATAAGTAACCTGGAAAGATACACAAGAATTCCATAAATGTGGCTATCTTCTAGAAAGTGGTAACAAGTGGTTGTGGGACTACAAGATTTTTCAATGTCCATTAAAATCATTCGATTTTTGAAACATATGAAAGAATTATTTAACCAAAGGTGTAAAGTCTTTATCCTCTTGGCTCTTGTAGTCTAGGTGTAGAGACAGAAAATAAAGTTTAGGTGTAGAGACAGAAAATATAAGTTAAAAATAAGTATAGAACATAGTGTCTAATGATGATAATTACTGACAATGAAAAGGAAAGTTCAGTATGGGGATGGAATAAGTGAAAAATGTGCTATTTTAGGTAAGAGGTCAAGGATGGCCACTTTGAGCAGGCAGCAGTAAAAGACAAAACTGAATGAAGTAGGAGGGCTATGCAGATATCTTGGGAAAGAGTGATCTGGAGAGAGGGAACAGCAGGTGCCAGGATCACGCTGCAGGAACATACTTACGCTAGTCGAGGTAAAGCTTGGGACTTTCGGAGAGGTAGCCAGGTCAAGATAGTGCAGGACCTTATGGGTCTTTATGAAGGCTTTGGATTTTGTTTTTATGTGATTAGAAGATAATGGGCTTCCCTTTGTCTTCTGATGGTCTCCCAATTCTTCTAGTCCCTTCTGTGTTCTGGCTTTATTTGCCTCCCACCCAGCCAAGAGGCCATGATCAATAGTAAAAATGCTTCCTTATCCTCCCACTGCTCCCTTTTGCCAATCTCCATTCTTGAACAAATTCTCCATACATACTGCATTGATGGAGAATGTCACATGGTCAGGAATTGAGAGATATCCTCCTGTTGTCACCTGACAAGAAATCGGGAGAACCATTATAGCAGTCTACCAAGAATTGAGTATCTTGTGAATTTGAAAGAGTTTCTTCACAGTCAAGTTTCAGGTAAAGCCATAGTCCCAACTAACTTCTTGATTGCAGCCTTTTAAGACCTAGAGAGAACCCAGGTAAGATAGGCCCCAAAAGCTGACCCATAGGAATTGAGCAAAAGTAAATATGAGCTGTTTTTAAGCTGTTAAATTTGTAGTGGTATTATGTAGTAATATATATTCAGTACATTATCAATCTATATTCTCAAAACACTACAACAGGTCTTTATCAAAACTCTTATCCCTTGCTATTGGACGTCTCTGCTTACTGTCTTTCTCCCCTTTGACACTGGAGATGTGTGAGGGAGATGATTACATCTTTCTCCACATCCTGAGATCCTGATGCCATGTAGGGCCTAGTTGGCACTTAATAAATGTTCATTGAACGCATTTCTTCCTCTAATATTTTTCAAATACCTGAAGAAAAACAATTGGATTCTTGATTGGGTACAAAAGGATAAAACTTGTTTTGCAAGTGAATGAAACTTAAATAGATCACAGAGGAGTGAAAATGACAACTGCATGGTGATATGTGTCTAATGTCAACTTTTCAATAAAATCATCTTGATTAATGAGGTCCTTTATTTTTGCAGTCACTAGGAAAATGAAAAAAGGAGGTCTATTTTCTCTTATAGTCTACTTTCAAAGGCACAACCTTCTCATTATATATAATCAAACACTATTCTGAAGGCAGGGTAAACTTAAAATGACTAACTTTCAGCTTTTAAGGTCTACTATCAAGTAAAGAGTAAAGCATTTTTTTTTATAAGACCAATGTTTTGATTTCACTTGGATGATTTAGCATGTTGAAAAATAACAGTGTTCCTATTCCATCTTCCGGTTAACAAATCTGTTTGAGGAGTCTCCTCACTGAGAACATTCCAAGGGTTTTTAAATTTTCTTGAGGGAGTTAATGAGATCAAGTAGCATATTATATTTTTTTAAATAAATGGGTTTCCTATGAAATTATAACACACAATTCAGACAGAAACCACTATGACTAAATATAATATTTACTTTTTACAAATAAATATTTATTTATTTATTTTTATTATTTTTTTATTGTTACTTAAATTTTTTTTCCAGTGTTCCAAGATTCAGTCCCTATTCCCCACACCCAGTGCTCCACGCAATAGGTGCCCCTGGTCCCACCACCAGGCTCTCCTATCCCTCCACCCCCATCCCTCCAAGTTCCTCAGTTTGTTTCTGTGTCCAAAGTCTCTCTTGTTTCATTTTTCTCCCTAGATTACCCTACTTCCCATTTACTTTCCTTTTCCCACTGTCCTCCAGGTTACCCCTCATGCACCGCAAGTAAGTGAAACCATGTGATACTTGACTTTCTATACTTGGCTTATTTCACTCAGCATAATCTCTTCCAGTCCAGTCCATGTTGCTACAAAGGTTGGATATTCATCCTTCCTGATGGAGGCATAGTATTCCATTGTATATATGTACCACATCTTCTTTATCTATTCATCTGTTGATGGGCACCTTGGCTCTTTCCACAGTTTGACGATTGTGGCCATTGCTGCGATGAACATTGGGGTACATATGGCCCTTCTTTTCACTAC
>PITA01018265.1:0-40890 GCA_004023965.1 Spilogale gracilis | reverse complement strand
TCAACAAAACAAAGAGGCAACCCACAGAATGGGAGAAGATATTTGCAAATGACACTACAGACAAAGGGCTGGTATCCAAGATCTATAAAGAACTACTCAAACTCAACACCCAAAAAGAAGATGAACACATCAAAAAATGGGCAAGAGACATGAAGAGGCACTTCTCCAAAGAAGATATACAAACGGCTAACAGACACATGAAAAAATGTTCAGTGTCACTAGCTATCAGGGAAATTCAAATCAAAACCACTCTAAGATACCTTACACCAGTCAGAATGGCCAAAATTAACAAGACAGAAAACAACAAGTGTTGGAGAGGCTGCGGAAAAAGGGGAACCCTCTTACACTGTTGGTGGGAATGAAAGTTGGTACAGCTGCTTTGGAAAACAGTGTGGAGATTCCTTAAAAAATTAAAGATAGAGCTACCCTATGACCTTGCAATTGCACTACCCCAATTTGGGCATTTACCCCAAAGATATGGATGTAGTGAAAAGAAGGGCCATATGCACCCCAATGTTCATCGCAACAACGGCCACAATCGCCAAACTGTGGAAAGAGCCAACGTGCCCATCAAGAGATGAATGGATAAAGAAGATGTGATACATATATACAATGGAATACTATGCGTCCATCAGAAAGGGTGAATATCCAACTTTTGTAGCAACATGGACCGGACTGGAAGAGATTATTCTGAGTGAAATAAGCCAAGAAGAGAAAGTCAAGTATTGCATGGTTTCACTTACCTGCGGTGCATGAGGGGTAAACTGGAGGACAGTGGGAGAAGGAAAGCAAATGGGAACTAGGGTAATCTAGGGAGGGAAACGAAACAACAGAGACTTTGGACACAGAAACAAACTGAGGTACTTGGAGGGAGGCGGGTGGAGGGATGGGAGAGCCTGGTGGTGGGTACTGGGGACACCTAAAGTGTGGAGCACTGGGTGTGGGGAATGAGGAATGAATCTTGGAACACTGGAAAAAAAATTAGTAACAATAAAAAAAATACTTAAAAATTAAAAAAAAAGTTACAAATACCTATGAAATAAAAGTCATTATGAATTGAATTTTGAGTGACACAGACAAAAAAAAATGGTCACTTGTTACTGGTGTCTTTAAATCTGAAATTAAAAATTGTGATTTTTTCATGCATATTGTATATTTCTCTTTAGAAAACTTTTGCGTTTTCCATCATATTTTCTATCTCCTGTTCAGCATCTTCCTTATAAATATGAAGTAGCTACCTTCCTATGATTTAGAAATGGAACATTTTTTTAAGATAATTGACACCAACCCAAGCATCGTGTCTTAAAAGCTCACTGTAAAGTTTTGGTCAATAATGATCAGTCAATTGATTGACAGCTCTTTAGCCCTTTAAACTTTGTAACTTTGTAAACTTTGTGTTTAGAGTAGTCCTTGGTGGGTAAGAACATTAAAATCCATCTCATTAAAAGGATAACTTATGAATTTTAGGAACAGATGCACTATGTTAAGGAGTGACTGTTTACTCAGGAGAATTCAACCAGTGTCCTTTCCTAGCAGCAGGTAGACCTGTCCGAATGCAAGGTTGACAGCATAAGCTTGATTATCTGGAAGGGCTGGTGTTAAATGAAGGAAGAGGGCAATGGATTGTTTCACTGTGTTCATGTGGTAAAAGAAAGTAGGGGGGTGCAGTCCAGTTATAAAAGGCTACAATGAGTATCTTTCCTGGGTTGTCTTATATAATTTTTCATACTTGTATATGAAAATCTGTACTCAGTGTGTAGTAGGAGCTCATGAAGTATTTGTTGAATGAATGGAATGAGTTGTATGATATAACAGCAGGGATAAAACGGTAAAGGGAGGACCATAAATCCACATATATATTTTTTCTTTTCCCCAAATCATTTGTTTCTACCTTTTCCTTAATGGAGGCTCATATCAAAGCTGATAATCATGAGTTGATTGAGGTAAATGCATTTTACCTCCTCACTGGTGTTTGTTTCTGATAACAAGCAATGTAGTGGGAGAAGTATCGGCTTGCAGCGGCCAGGAGAGTCCACACTCTGAATCACTGGTCAGTCTGATGTTGCCTTTATGTTGTCTATGTTATACATTTGAAATTAATGTGGTTGCCATGAGATTTCAGTGATAAACCCCAATGTTGGGAACACGTGAATCCCTCCTTGGTGCTCTGGGGCTCATGGAGACAAATGCAAACTTCCAGTTTATTCTCGTTCAGGATTCTGAACAAAATTGACCCATTTATCCGTGTGTGCATTTGTTGAAATTTGCAATTTAAATAATAGAAAACATTTCACATTATATAAAATTATTATTATAATGCTCATCAGCTAAAGACTACCAGGAACACACATGTGTTAAAGCAAATTTAGAGTCATTATCGTTGTTTGCTGCCCTAAACAGACAGCATAGCATGCAAAATGAGGGAAATCTGAGTAAGAGGGTATTGTTGGGTGGCACTTGTTAGGCATTTAGGCTTGGGTTAGATGATTTTGGTGAGAGATAAGGAAGTGGGATTTGTTCTGGACTGACTACTTTTAGGGAGTGGGGGTATTTCTATGATTGGATAGCTTAATAATTTTATCCAGAAGGTGGGCTCAATGAAGCAAGGCTGAAGATGTAAGTGATAAAGAAACAACAGTCACTCATGTTACTGGGGTGAGGGGGATGTTTGGTCACTTTTGTGATTTGGACAGTGGTCTTGTTTTTCTTTCTGCTGGGATGTCATTATGGAGCAGCCTGGTTTTTGTCTCATTCAGTAAAGTTTAGGGTTAGGAAGTAACCTGTCTAATCTGATGTTTATGTCCTATAAATCATTTCTGTTAAGTAGGGTACTTCTTGGCCTAGATTCTAATGCCAGGCCATATACATATATATGTATATTTGTATATATGTGTACATGTATATGCACACACAATTTGTATGATAATACATATAAAATGGAAGACCTGCACTGTCCTCCTGATTGTTGCACTCCTGATACTTGCACTCTCATATTTGAATTTTGACCAGAATAGTGAAGTGGCAACATTCTTAACTAGAGTTGACTTCGAGTTGACATCCTAGCATTACAAATCTAGAGATCAGGGAAGATGTGCAATACCAATTCTTATGCATTTGAAAACTGTCATGTCCCATTTACAGTTTTTTTTTAAAGGATAAGGCAAAAACTGTGAAAAAGCAAACTTGACATACTGTAAACCCTTACAGGTTTGGACTTGCATTTGAAAGTGAATTATTTAGAATGTAGGAAATTATGGTCGGATTAAATGAAATATCTGATTAATGATAGCTTGTCTCCAGAGATGGTGCCCCAATGAACCATGCTTCCTAGTAAGTCACACCTTTGGGTTCTTTCCTTTCTTTGGAGCTTAGTTGGTCCTGTGACTCCATGAAGTGCACTGAGGCGACACCATGGGACTTCAGAGTATAGTGCTAAGAAACCATGCACTTTTGGTCCTGTGCTCTTATAATGCTTATTATAAGAGAAGTTGTATGCTTTGTGGAAGCCCAACTATCCTGAGAATGCCATGCTACAGAAAGCCCAAGCTAAGACTGTGGAAAGTCAGGGTGGAAAGAGAGATGCCCAGCCATCTCCCAGCTGTTTCAGCTGTTTCAGCAGAAGTATCAGTCCAATGAGAAAAGATGCCTTCAGATAGTTCTAACCCTAGCCACCCCTTGACTGTAATTGCACCATAGACCCCAAGTGAAACCACCCAACTGAGCCAAGGTGGTAGTTTGTTATATAGGAATAGATGACTAAAATAATCTTTCATCTTAAAATAAGCATTACTATTATCCATAGCAATGGCTAGGGAAGTATTGGTTGTTAAAATGCCAGCTATGCTGGTTTGAATGAACTGTTAATATTCATTTGAATTAATCATGTCTCTTATATGAAAATGAATACTATTTAGTGTTTGAAAAAGTTAGAATTTTCACCCTATAATCTTCTTTTCATTATTAATTTGTTGAACAAATATTTCCAGACCTATCAATGACATTTTAATTCTCATTCAGTGTGTAGGTCTGATTCCAGGATTGAAGACCCCAGAAATCCTGAGCTGTACTTTTCTTGCAGTGTCCAAAAGAATGGTTGGGATATAGTGGAGATAGTAATACTAACCGAATATTCCATTTGATCCCTTCTGCAGTCAGATGGTTTCCATATCACAGTTTTCAGCCAATGAAATAGTAGTGGAAGTGATGTGTCACTCATGTTTTGAGACAATGTGTCTCTAGTCTCTGTTGGCTGACACAGGCATAGAGGAAGCCATGTTTTCCAGCAGCTGGCACAGTTACTGGATAGCACAGTCTCCATTGGCCTGGATCACTTGGGTGAGTGAGGGAAGTAGAGCACCTTGTCAATCCTTGACAGGCAGTACCACAAGCCAAAAACAAGCCTTAGTGGTTCCTAAACCACTGGGATTTGGAGTTAATTTGGATCTGTAGTACCATCTAACCTCTTGTGACTAATACAAGAGCTTTAATTTCTCATAAGCTCCGTCACATCCATCCCAGGCCTTTCAAAATCAACTTTGAAATCTAAATAAAAATAATGTGATTCTATGTAAACAGAGCTTCAAGACAGAATTTCTGATTTTTTTTTCTCCAATTAGATTTATATCCCTAAGTCCCTCAATATAGAAATTCTGGCACTAGCACTGTTTATTTACTTAGGTAATTTAAGAATACTTGACACTAAAATAATTCTCAAATCAAGTTATTTCCTGTTTATTTATCAAAGTAATTTTATAGCAAGTTAACAAAATTTATTAGGGGATTTAAGAAATACTTATTCAATGTAATATCAATAAAAACATCTAGATTAGTTGTTTTTTACTTTTAAAAATGGTTATTATGGAATATCTAAACATGCGTGAAAGTAGAGAGAATAGAGTAATAGACGTTATATACTCACTTACCCAGCTGCAACAATTACCACCATACGGGCAGCTTTTCAAACATAAGTTTTGGCTACATAAAATTTTATTGTTTTGATCCTCCTTTCAAAGATAAGATAATAACTATCCTTTCTCCCCACCTCCAAAAATAGATTTGAATTTTCTATGAATACACACACTTTGTGGTCATGATCATATCGTCTGTATTTATTGCCAATTTTGCCCTGTAGGAATGACTTCAGAATAGTTTGCTAGAATGGCATATTTATGGGGTGACCATTTCTCTCTTTTTGACTGGAGAGTCACAGGTTACACCTCTTGTCTTGGGGTAATTATTCATACCACCCACTGCTTCCCTGTCTAGTTTGCCCTGCTTTTGCCTTTTTCCGTCCCCCAGAGTTGGATTCTGTTTCTTGCCATGCAAGACCCATGCAAGACCCAGACAGATCTAAGCCAGTCATGATCAGTGAAGCTTTATCTCAACATCTGTGGTTGCTTGCAGTATCTTCAGTGTCCGAAATGTCTTTTGTGTCCATAATGCAGGACCAGCTACATAATTTGTGGGGTCTGCTGCAAAATGTAAAAAATTATTGAGAATTTCAAGATTGCGACAACAAAGCACTAAACTGAGTAGGGGATCCTGTGCTTAGAAACAAAATACACACCCTATGTGTGGCAGCAAATTAGCACACCTACGAAGCCATTCCCACTCTCCCCTTGCCCCTGACTTCGTCTAATTCCTCATGTTGACCAATTTCAGCCTTGCATTCCTGCACTAAACCTTCTGCTGTATTCTGCATGTCAACTTATTCTCTGATCCCTCTCTATCATTGGAACACTGGCTTATCTGCTACTGTACCGTCTAATGAGTACTTACTATTACTAATGAGTGGCCGAGCCAGAACTCCAACACAAATGTGCTTGGTTTCTAAGCGAACGATCGTAACCCTTTTGCTCTTCTCACTCTAAGTCTTCCTAGCCTAGCTAACTCTGGGCAGAGCTCTCACCCTGGTCCAGGATTCCAAGGAATTGAATATAGCCATTTATGAACACATTCCTTGTCTAGGAAACAAGATGCATGTTTATTGCTCTCCCTGTTCTCATCAGTCACCTGGATCTTCTCTCTGATGTGCATTGCTGGTTAAACTACTCCTTGTTTCTGCCCACATGCCACATGCCCTCTCCTTAATTATTGTGCTTAACAAAATGAGCCTGAGCTGAAACTCTGTGTGTCTCCTGGGCTAAACTCTGCACCTAGCTTTGTTTTACTGTTCACTCTTAAATTTTCTTCTCTGTCTCACTGGTTGTAGTGTGACTTGAGCATGAGCTCATTTCCACCATGAACATGTGTGGCTAATTGGAACATACAGACTTTAAGTAATGGCAGGGGAAGATGGCATTGGGGGGTGGGGAGAACATGCTCAGTCATAGCTGTTGTGTTTTCTCCAGTGCCAATTCTTTATTTTATGAAATTCTGTCTTTCTGATTACCTTTAGTATTACTGAAATTTGTATCTGTTTTCAGAAGTGGAACTGAGAAAAGGGAACTCTTGTGCACTGTTGGTGGGAATGGAAATTGATACAGGCACTATGGAAAATAATATGGAGGCTCCTCAAAAAATTAAAAATAGAAATACCATGTGATCTAGCAATTCCACTTTTGGGTATTTACCCAAAAGAAATGAAATCGCTATCTCGGAAAGATACCTGCACCCCCATGTTCATTGCAACATTATTTACAATAGCCAAGACATGGAAACAACCCAAGTGTCCCTGTGGCTGAAGGGATAAAGAAAATGTGGTATGAATATAGAGTGGAATATTAATTAACCATAAAAAGAAGGAAATCCTGCCATTTGCCATAACATGGATGGACTGGTAAGGCTTTCTGCTATTAAGAAAGAGGGTAAGTATTGCATGGAGCACTGGGTATGGGGAATGGGGAATGAATCTTGGAACACTGGAAAAAAAATTTACGTAACAGTAAAAAAAAAAAAGAAAGAGGGTAAGGAAGGAAACAAAGAGAGAAGAAAAGGGAGGAAGGAAGGAAGGTCGGTCTAAAACTGAGATTGTTTTTGTACAATGGCCATCTTCTTGAAATGATTTCAAGTTGTATTTCAACTCTAAAATAAACAATTCTGGTGAATGCTATCAGAAACAAAGCTGGGAAAACTGGAGGAAGGAAAGAGAAAGCCACTTAAATAGTGCCAGTGATTCCACCTGACTTTCTCTTTAATACAAGTATGAGCCCTGGTGAGATGAGTTGCTATGTTTCACGTTACCCAAAAAGGCTCAGTTATCAGAGGCCCCTCATGAAGTCACCATCATGCTGCCCTTTTATTTGATTTTACTGCTCAAAAAATGCATGATTTTTGTACAATATGACTCATCAATGCAAACCATCAATATTTGAATAGTAAAAGAGAAATCTGTTTCATCTTTGGAGGAAAAGAGAAGTTGTTGAAGGCACTGAGAAACATGTCTTGATATCCTCTTCTCACTTCAATATAAATGTATTTATCCCGTCAAAAGAACCCACTTGGATTAAAACTCCTTTGAGTTCTTCGAAGATAAATGTTGGTGGAAGAGAGAAGTCATTGATGGAGCTGTGTTATCTTAGCAGCCAAATACTTAACTACTTTGTTTAAGGAGTAAGCTCAGATTTCTTCATGATTCTTTTGTGTTACAGTAGACAGTGAGATTTCTGTAAAATTATCAAAATGCGTCATTAACATTGGAATGAAAAAATGAGGTGTGGAAACAGTGAGGCTTTTGTACCCTCTCTATATTTGTTTATTTAATCATAAATGGAGATTCTAAGCCTGTTCCTGGATCAGTAGTGAATTGGCTATTATTGGAGCATGAGTTGGTATTAGAAGCCACTTGAGAGTAAACAGTTAATGGAACAATGTTTGGCTGTGATTAGTCACGAGTTGAATAAGAAGAGGTTGCTGGGTTCGTCTGATATTAACACCTTGATGTCAGCCATGATAAGCTGTCAACCAGAGTAGGTGACTCCTTCACTTTCGCCTTAAGGGAAGCATGACTACAGCAGTGGTCAGTGGTGCTCTTTAAGATAATCTGTGGATTTAAGATTTATGGCGGGCCTCAGTAGGATAAATGGGGAGACGTCTTGATGTTTTCTGGGACTGTGGAAATGGAAAAGTTAGGGAAACCAGTGGTCTTGCTTCACTGTGATTCCACTTATCGAGATAATTTGCCCATTGGCAAATTATGTATGAATGCCTGATGTACAGCAGCCTTCTCTGGTAACATCAAGCGGGGAGAAAGCTAAAAATAAAGAGAATAAAAGCCAAGTAGCTGTTCTTAGAAATTTTTGGTTCAGTGGAGATGGACTTAGTGTCTTTCTTCTCGGGTTGCTGATTGCCGCCTGGAGAAGCAACAGTGGTTTCATCAGATCGTTGCTACACTGCGCTGCAGGCTCGCTTGGATCACTATAGTGGAGCCTGATGGAACTATTTATCTTTCCTATGCCCGTAGAATCTCTGAGTATGCCTCTTTGGTATCTGGGAGATAAGATACAGGATGTGATCGCAGAATGATACAATTAGTCTAAAAAGTCTTTAGTTCCATAGTGGCATACGGCTCTATAAGATAAAGATAGCTTCGTGTTTTATAGGATTGTGTGTGTGTGTGTGTGTGTGTGTGTGTGTGTGTGTAATCTTTTAAAATGCAGGGCAAAGAGGATGAGAGTGATTGGGCTTTTAGTTTGGATGGGAGAGCGTGGGAATTCTCACCATAATAATGGTAAGAATTTGGACTCTGGTGACACACAAAGCTATGGTACATATTTCAGCAATGTCACTAGCTTGATCTTGGGAATGCCACTGAATCTCTCAGTGCTGTTTTCCTTTTCTGTAAAATGGAGAAAAATATGGTAGCTAACTCGTAGGGTATTATAAGTATCAAGTAATATAATAATATTAAATGATAAAGCAACAGAATCCCTGGAATTTTAGTTTCTAGGTAAAGCATACCATGATAATAGGTAAGTCATTTCCACAACTTGGAAATAGAATTGTATTTCTGTGCTTAAGGACAGTGATGTGAACAGTGGCTCATGCCCATGGAACTAATGCTTCTATGTAGACAGTCTGAGATTTAGACTAGCATTTATTTGTCACCATTCCAAATTGGATTGGAATCAGGTCCAAGTGAAGATGAATTCTTTTGACCTACAGGTCAAATTAAGTGGACATTTAGTTTGAAGGTCATATTAGGTCTGGCTACTTTTCAGAGTGTGTCTCCAGACTAGGAATGTTTGATCAGGGATGTTTATCTTTGTGACTGAAAAAAAGAACCAGAAAACTCTAAGCTGTGAAGGAAACTTAAATAGGTGATGCTCAGGACACCTGGAGAAAAACTCTCAACCCTGATACTTAGTATCATTCTTAGAGCTGATATTGGCAGAGTTGACACTTCTCTCCATGGCCAAGCTGAATGTTATAAGCGTTCGTTACATATTTTAGCTTATATAAAACATATTAAGTGTCATTTGCCTCTCATGCTAAATGTACTATTTTTCTATAAACATTTGGAAGGATTTTTATTACTTTGCTTTTGCAATCACTTGACTATAAGAACAAACACAATTTATGAGAGGCTATCATTTCTTGACAATTATTGTGCATACATGAGCATTCTTGCAAAATGAGAAAAATTGAATCTATAAATTGTTTTCAAAAACAATGATATTTTAGAATACTAAATTTAGCCACTGATGAAGGAGCTCATTTTAAGTTTTATAGATTTTTGTGGTCTACATTTTGTAGACTCTGTTGAATAATTTTGTTTTCATATTTTGGGACCAATAGCTTGGTTTTCCAGTTCTCATTTTTTGCAGAGCCTGAGAAAGGTCATAAGTCCTGGGTACTCCGTCTGTTTTCCTTAATGGATAAAATGACCCTGCTGGTCACCCGTTTGAGAATAAGATGCAGGTTTATGCCTGTGCAGAAAAAATTTAAGTCGAAGGTTAAGCAGTTTAGACCATGACAAAGGAAATATGGGCATCTGGTTACATTTTATATATCATGGTCTTTGTTTTGATGCAAGCCTGTGGTCCTTTGTCTAGATATACTTTAAAATTAAAATTGTTTTGGATTTTTAGAAAGTTAAAACAACATATATTCCATATATTTTAGAGCAGTCCTAAAAGGGTCTTGAGCCACATCCTTGACCAATCCCATTAGCACGTGTGCAGGGCAACTTATGAATATTCATTCACCCAATGGGACTAAATACATAAATAGCTTCAAATTAGTCAGCTCTTACCACTGAATCTATTTATGTCAGATGAAGCTTTGTGGCCAAAACTTGACTTATGAACCCCCCCACCCCCCCACCCCCGCTGGCTCGTTGAACCTTGCAGACTTGTGACCTATATGCTATTCTGCACGTTAGGTGACTTTATGGGACTCATGAAGTAAAACGGGAAGGCATTATCATCCTGGCTTGATGATGGGGCAAACTGGGATATCCAGTAAACGGATGGCACTTTTCGGGTGACAGAGCAAGGAAGTCATCAAAATGGAGATGAAAGCTGAGTGCCATCCCACCCCAAGGATCTTGTCAAATCTACGATGGCCTCTGAGGTTAGCCCAAGGTCTGTTTCTATGGTGGCGGCTGTCTCCAGACGGGCCAGGACCCTGGCGCTTCTCCACACCGGCTGGTGGCGCATGCATCGGCCCTTGAGGCACTGGGGTCCTGGTTCCGAGGCTGCGCTTGAAGAAAGCTCCAAGGCTCAGATGTGGAAGTGTGACGTTTGTTGAGATGAGCTAAATTAGGTGTATCTGTGCCTCGCAAGGCCCGTCTTGCCCATGGCTGCCTTTCTTCCCTCTGTTGAAGTCCAGAGAACTGAAGCAAGCTTCCTGCTCTGTCTCCCCGCTCTTGAAATTTCCTGCATGTGGCTGGAGCCACACGAGCCACCGCCGGGGTGCATTTTATGGCCGCAGCTGTTTCCTGGGCCTATTTTTGTCAGCACGGAGGTTAGTTGCAGAAGTGACGGCTTAAAATAATTCACCTGATGTAGGCTTCTGGGACATCCGAAGCCTAAATTATTTTCATAACACCTGAGGACGCCGAGAAGCCTAGTTCATCACTTGTGTCTTTAGCAGACAGCCAACATTAAAATGCAGGTTTTCTTTTTACACACAGGCATTCATTCATTCCTTTATTTGTACATCCAGGAAGCATTTATCCGCACTCTCCTAGTGAGCTAGTTGCTGAGAAGGTCACACGAAGATCACTGGACAGCTGTCTCTCTGGAAATACAGTGGGGAAATAATGCTTTTCCTCACTGGCATAGCAAAGGCATAAATTAGCGTAAGTACTCACAATTTTCCAATGGAGTGAGCCAAGGCGGCACTTTTTTTTTTTTTTTTTCACTTTACCACGTAAGAAGCCAGGCAGGGCAGTTAAATGTTGTGGTGGCAGCATTGAGCTTTGGCGACAGGGGGCTTGGATTCAAGATCTGGCAGACACTGTACCAGGCTGGCCGATGTGGGGAAGTTGGCCCCCTGGGGGTGCATTTGTGTGTACACTGGAGAGACTGCTGACTTTGGTTCTGTTGTCTAGGAAATGAGGGTGACAGTGTTTTGCTGGGGAGCTTGATGAAGAGACCTGCATGCATGCTAATTGAGCCGATGGCGGTAGAAACAGTAAATAGTTTCCTTTGCTCCCATTGCTGTCCTCTGACCTATTCTGTCCTATCTCCCTCTTCTGTCTCTTGCTGAACGGTCCTTTAATGTTTTTACTTCCCTTAACAGTAAGGACAGTGTTATTTTCAGGCATTAAAATGTTTCAGTTTTTTTTTTTTCAAGTTTCATTTATTTATTTTACTTTATTTTTTAAAAAAGATTTTATTTATTTATTTCACAAAGGAAACACAGTGAGAGAGGGAACACAAGCAGGAGGAGTGAGAGAGGGAGAAGCAGGTTTCCCACCAAGCAGGGAGCCCGATGTGGGGCTTGACCTGAGCCGAAGGCAGTTACTTAACACACTGAGCCACCCAGGTGCCCTTCATTTATTTATTTTAGAGAGACAGAGTGTGTGCACCAGTAGGGGAAAGGGCAGAGGGAGAGAGTGAGAATCTCAAACAGACTCAGTGTTGAGCACGAAGCCCGATGCAGGGCTTGATATCATGACCCTGAGATCATGACCTGAGCCAAAATCAAGAGTCAGACACTTAAATGACTGAGCCATCCAGGCGCCCCTGGTCTATCTTTAATTAAAATTTTACATTTGATAACCAAAAAAAGTTCAGCAAATTAATTGTAAAGTAAAGAGAGGCAGTGTGTGGGTTCTATGAATTAGAGGAGACTTACAAAGAATATTAAAACATTTCTTGCCTCTTGTCATGTCTAGGGATACATGTTTGAATAATAAAATGAGCTTAAAAAATACAAAAATGATTATCATCAGAAGAATGGCTACTTGCTGGGTGTGTGGATGGGGACAGAGGGTTGTGATTGTGATGGGGCCCATGGATGGAGGTTTTGGGGTACATTAGTGTGATGGTTAATTTTATGTGTCAACCTGGCTGGGCCACAGTACCCAGAAGACTGGTCAAGCAATATACTATTTCAATGAAGGTATTTTTCTACTGAGAGTAACATTTAAATGAATAAACTTTTAAAGAATGTTGATTACTTTCTGCGATGTGGGTGGGCCTCATCCAACCAGTTGAAGGCCTTAGTAGAAAAGACTGCCCTCCCCCGAAGAAGAGGAACTCTCCCAGGTGACTGTCTTCAGATTTGAACTGCAGCATCAACTCTTCTCTAGGCCTCCAGGCTGCTGGCTTACCCTGCAGAATTTGGACTTGCCAGATTCCATTGTCACATGAGTGAAAATTGCTACTCTGAAGTAGGCAGTGGGCTGATATACAAAGGAGAAAAGCCAGAAACTTCAGCTTCTGAGTACCTTACCCTTAGGGATGAATGGAGGTACAAAGCTGATGCACTGCTAACTTCCTTTATTACTATGACCTGAAGGCAAGTGGTTTTTTGGTAGCATGTGCTAAAAATAAAATTACTCTTGTTAGCAAATGGTCACCTAAGGAACACATCCAAACGTCAATATATTTTGTGTGCTGAGGATCTAACATTGCTGTCAGGGAGGACTACATATAGAGTATCAAAACGTAAGGTCAACAAAGTAGGTTTAATTCCATACTAGAGTCTCCTGGCTCCTTAAAATTGAGATAAGATTGATTCTGACACCCAGGCCACGGGTTTTAGCATTCTGAAGCTCTTCGTAAATGTTCTTTGTTATCTCTGTTCCTATTAGGTAGAGATGGGAATTTTTATTCTCCACCCTGATGTTCACGCAAACGTGGGACTTCTTGATCCCCCCTCCAAAGGAACTATAAATTAAGAACTTTAAGGATCATGGGAAAGATATCATAGAACAAATAACTGGAATATATGAACTAAATTCTATGAAAAATGCTTTTACACCATCACCATCTTCATGTGGCTCTGTATCTTGTTTCTCAGCTGCTTTCTGGCTCCTCTGTGGGCCAAGCTAAACGCCTCTCCTTGTCTCATGGTGACAACTCATCTTTTGTTGTCTTGGTTTCTGCCAGCCCACATGTCCACAGGGCTGTACACCTTTCATACCAGTGGTGTTATTTTTCCAACTAAAGACATTTCCTTCTTAAGTGCAGTCCTGCTATCCACTCTTGGAAATCAATTGCTGACATTCATTACCTAGGATAGTAGCCAAATCCAGCTTTGGAGACAGCTTCCTCCACCCCAGCAGATCTCTGTTCTCCAAAAGCAGCAACCTCACAAAATATCCTCAAATGGATGCACAGAAGCTGAGTTTGATTAAATGAGGCCTGGCTGAAGTGTGTTTTCTTTCTTTCTTTCTTTCTTTCTTTCTTTCTTTCTTTCTTTCTTTCTCTCTCTCTCTCTCTCTCTCTGTCTCTGTCTCTCTCTTTCTTCCTTTCTTCCTTTCTTTCTTTAGATTTTATGTATTTATTTGAGAGGGAGAAACATAGCGAGAGAGGGAACACAAGCAGGGGGAGTGAGAGAGGGAGAAGCAGGCCTCCTGCCAAGCAGGGAGCCCGATGTGGGGCTCGATCCCGGGATCCCAGGATCATGACCTGAGTTGAAGGCAGTCACTTAACCAACTGAGTCACCCAGGTGCCCCTGAAGTGTGTTTTCTTGATGATGATTAGAACCATAGGAGCCAGGGATGAAATATTAAAAAATTGTTGAGAAGTGAGAGACATGGGGCTTTCTTCTTGCACTCTGAGGAGTGGTTTTGCATCTTTGCATTTTCAGTTGTCTCTTCCTGAAATGCACTCCTAGAGGTCCCTTCTGCCTTACAAATACTTTTCTTCAACCTTTGCATGTTTCTTCAGTTACAAACAACCCCGAGAAACCTTTGAAATTTAGCTACAGAAATTTAATCCCTGTCTACCCTGATTTTGCCTAGCACTTCTTTCCCTCTTCAATAAAGCAGTTATTTCAAAATAGTACAATTTGAGTTTATGTGACTCCTTTTTCCTACCCAGCTGTGAATTATTTGAGATTTGGGACTACGTCTGGTCATAGGGTTTGTTCCAAAGCAAAGTGTGTTTCTTAACATGAGTGGCAAATAAAGGCATGATAGCAACATAACAGAAGCCGTGTTTTGTGTGAGTTTTCTCAGTATGTTAATGTTTTGAAATGATCAGAGGTAAGCTTTTTACAACTAAAGAAGAAAATTTAGCAATACATCCAGGATCCTAAGAAAATGAAAACTTTAGTCAAAGTGCCTTCTAGAACTGCTAACTTTCCACTATGTCAGGTTGTTAGGAGAGATCGCAAGTACAGATGCTGCAAAGACATTTTCCCTCTGGGTTTTAAAAAAAGTCTTGGGTGTTGAAGGGTATTATTGGATTTGTAGGGGAACTAAGATTTTTCGTGTTTTTATGGTTCTATGGTTGGACTTGAGAAGTAAACTGACCAAAGACAGTTTAACAGAAGAACATACACTGTTTATTTGATGTTACTATTTCATGGAGCATGAAAACCTTCATAGCAAAGAAACAAATACCCTAAGAATTGGATAGACTTGAGAGTTGTATATACCACTTTTACAAAGAAGGAGAAATTGTGGAGTCATGATGTGACAAAGGGAAGGGGAGGTTGCGTCAGGGACAGTTATTAGGAGACACGTGGAGGGAACTGACAGAAGATGAGAACCATTTTCATAGGTTTGTACTGATACATTTTGGCATCAGCTTTTTGTCTCTGGTGATATAATGTTCTCCTCTTCTTGAAGTGGCTGGGTGGTACAGTTGGTTAGGTGTTGCACTCTTGGTTTGGGCTCAAGTTGTGATCTCAGGGTCCTGAGATCAAGCCCTGCACTGCATTAGGCTCTGTACTCAGCACGGAGTCTGCTAGAGACCTGTCTCCCTCTTCCCCTCCCTACCCCTGAGCTCTCTCTCTCACACACACATACACAAATAAATAAATCTGAATGAAGAGGAAGAGGAAAAAGAAGAAGGAGGAGAAGAAGGAGAAGAAATAAGAAAGAAGATGGAGAAGGAGAAGGAGAAGAAGAAGAATGTGTTCCTTGTGAAGGAAAGGCACTTTTCTCACAGGAAATGGTAAGTCTAGCTTCTAGGTAAAAAGGGGGATGTCAGAAAGCCCTTGCTGTGCCTGCTGTCTCTAAAGTGCCTTCAGGTCAAAAGAATGAGTATTCTGAAGTGACATATTTTGGGGTGGCATTTTCTGACCCCACAGGAGGTATAGTTTTAATTTTGGTGAAACTGTTAAAATTAAATGTCTCAAAAAAAAAAGTAAATGTCTCAGGGCAGCTGGGTGGTTCAGTTGTTAAGCATCTGCCTTTGGCTCAGGTCATGATTCTGGGGTTCTGGGATCGAGCCCCACGTGGTGCTTCTTATTTGGTGGGAAGCCTGCTTCTCCCTCTCTCACTCCCCCTGCTTATGTTCCCTCTCTTGCTGTCTCTCTGAAAAAATAACTAAATAAAATCTTAAAAAAAAAAAATGTCTCAGGAACCTAGATCTTGAGGAATGCAAGCCCCAAGGTATAGGGTTTGCAAAAGATGGTAGGTTCAAATGATGGTAGAGATTTAATTATACTAGTATTTCTTACTAAGATTATTACTGTGTGGTTAAAGTTCTAGAGCAAAGTTTCATAAGTTTTGACTGGTCTACCCCAGTTTTGTTTTTCCCATAAAATCTTATTTTTCACACACAAGGTGCAAAGTTAGTATATTTAATATTGCAGCAAAAATGCATGTATTTGTAATAACTAGCAAGAAGAAGTTTCTCAAAAATATTTGCTAAATGGGAAGGAATTATAATTCTGTGAGTATAATATTTCCAGAACTTTTTATCCGAGTAAAAACTTAGTTATAGAAAGCTAGTTATAGCTGAGCTCATCTTCTCACAAGTTCCTAAAGAATTATGTACCTCTCCAGTCCCAACTCCTGTGTGAAATATACCATTTTTGGCTCTCATTATGCTTTATTTATTTTCCTCCAACACAGACTCTTAATTACCTGTGCGTTTGTGTTTCCCATTGGACTGTGGGTTCTGCCAGGCCTGGTACCTTGTATACACTGAATGAATGCAAGTCGTTGAATGAATGAAGTCAATCAATGCTGAATGAATGTTTATATCATTTTTCAACCTAGAATGTTAATTTCCTTTAGGAGAGAGAGAAAAATGACAAGGTCTATCCATCAGCAATCTTCTGTGGTTCCACAGGGAAGCTATTTCTAATAATGTCTTAAATTTATTAAGTAATAGATAAGTATGGACCAACGTATTAGTAGATGTAGTACTTGCGACTACCATATGAAGGGGTCCTTTTCTTACCCCCGTGTCGCAGATGAGGACAACGAAACTGAGGGAGATTCCACAGTCTTCCCAATATCAGCCAGCCAATAAGTGGTAGAGCTAAGGTTCATACCCAGGCAGTCTGCTTTGAGAGCTCAGTTCTTACATTCCAAACTTGGACAAAATTATTTCACTGTCAGTGTTGTGCGAATGTATATGTGCAAATGCTGTGTTACATCAAAACTGAAGATGTAAAAGGGCCTATAACCCTCCAGTAAGCTTACCTCATTGGATGTAACCAAAGACTTTCTCTAGAAGGAACAAAGGATTTATTTTAACCAAACATATTCAGGCTTATGGACTCATTCTGTCTGATCTAGAGCTGTGGTTTGTCATCCTTCATTAGCCTAGCCATCTGAACCACCCCCATTTTTCTAGTGCTTAAAAAAACCCTGATTCCTCGGCCTCTCTTCTCCTCAACTGTTCTGTAACTGTTTCTCTGCTGTGCTCTCTTGCCTGCCAAGACACTAAACTCAACAAACCTTCTCTTCCTCCTGTTTTCTTTTGACGTTTTAGTGGTCTTTGCTCTATCCTTTGATAATGTGCAGTGCTGCAGTGGTAGGATATTCCAGAAGAATTTCACCACCATTAGATTCCAAACTCCAGATTTAGAAAGTTTGCCCTTTTTCAACCTCAAATAGTTAGACAAATTTACTTTGCCTCTGAAATACTATTATCCCATATAGATTAAAACAGATATAATTATGTAAATTAGTGACACGATGACTTAAGATGATGCTTTAAATGATGCAGAGTCCAAGTTCTGTATGCGAGTGTACAATAATGAGGTCAGCAAGATTTTGCCTAATGGAGTCTTTTTTGGAGCCTGTTCTAAAGGATAAAGGACTAGGTATTAGCTTACCAGTGGTTCATAACTGATTTCTTCTCCAGAGTATAGTGGTGCTAAGCATACTTGAAATAGGTTTTTCTTTTTTTCTTTTTTCTTTTTTTAAAAGATTTTATTTATTTGACAGAGAGAAACACAGCCAGAGAGGGAACACAAGCAGGGGGAGTGAGAGAGGGAGAAGCAGACTTCCCGCCGAGCAGGGAGCCCGATGTGGGGCTCGATCCCCAGTCTCCGGGATCATGACCTGAGCCGAAGGCAGTCGCTTAACCAACTGAGCCACCCAGGTGCCCCGTTCTTCTTTTAAGTAAGCTAAAATATACCCTATGCCGAATTATCCTCCATATAATAACCCCTAAATTATCTGGATTTTCCAATTATTTTTGGAGCCACATTTTTATGCACTAGCTTTCATGTAATTCTGTCCCAACTAATTGAAAATTAAATATTTTGGAGACTGTGTTCTTAAGGTTTACTCTCCTGTTATGTTACATAGGAAATGAAGTTTGTATGTGCATGTTTGTGAGAGACCGCAAACATACAGAAACACACGTGTGTATATGTTTATGTATATGTGGTGTGGAGTTTTACATTTCTATTCAAAAACATTCTTATTAAAAAGAAGAAAACTGAAGCAATATAGTTTTCTGTATTTACTGCTAGTTACATATTGACACACTTTTAATTTTGTCTCCATGGATTCATTTTTTTTATTTTTTATTTTTATTTTTATTTTTTATTTTATGTTATTAAATTTTTTTTTCCAGTGTTCCAAGATTCATTCCCCATCCCCCACACCCAGTGCTCCATGCCATAGGTGCCCCCAGTACCCACCACCAGGCTCCATGGATTCATTTTCAATTGTATTTCACTATATATATTTGTGTAAGCCACTTAGAAAAAACAAAGAATTATTAACAGTTGAAAAATACCTACCTTATTTAGTTAAATAAAATGAGATTATTGAACTAATCCCCTCTGCTGAGTTTAAAGAATTGTTTTGTTTTGTTTTGTTTTCTCTGTAGATCTGAGCTGATTGTCTCATGATGGGTATTCAGGGTTATAGGAATGTTTTGACTGAGTAGATAAGGAAAGAAGAGTGTATATAATCTCTGATTTTGTGAGAGACCAGAGAACACCCTAAAGATTTTGCTCTAATTTGGGATGTAGAAGGAAATGGTGCCCTTTACAATTCACTATTCTTTGAAGCTGGTATTTCAGAGATTTTTTTTCCTTTCTCCTTTAAATTGGATAATTTATAAATGAATGCTCCCCAAAGAACTTTTAAAAATCAAAGACAAAATATGCTGCTTGAAAATTGATTTGTCACTTTTTAGCCTAAATATTTCTCAATGTGGATAATTACTTGATTTTAAAATTCCATATGCTAAACATCAGAAATGTGCAAATAATGTGGATGGGAGGAAATACCACGGTGAGAGGGAAATATTTTGGCATCATCTCTCATGTCATCTCATAGAAATAGGCCATTATTCCAGTTACACTTATGTACTTGACATTTTAACAATATGGGGTTAAGGGCACTGAATCCCCACATGGTCAAAGTCCAAGCATAGGGGCACCTGGGTGGCTCAGTCATTAAGGCAGAGGCTTAACCCTTAATTAACCCTTAACCCTTAACCCTTAAGGCCTTCAGCTCAGGTCATGATCCCGGAGTCCTGGGACCCAGCCCCACATCGGGCTCCTTGCTCAGCGGGAAGCCTGCTTCTCCCTCTCTCACTCCCCCTGCTTGTGCTTCCTCTCTGGCTGTGTTTCTTTCTGTCAAATAAATAAAATCTTAAAAAAAAAAAAAATTCATGTGTAACTTTTGACTCCTCCCAGCCTTAACTGCTAATAGCCTACTGTTGACAGGAAGCTTTACCAATAACATAAATAGTCATGTTGTTTTACGTGTTTTATATGTGTGTTCCATACTGTATTCTTACAATAAAAGAAAAGAAAATTTTATTAAGAAACTCATAAGGAATATATGTTTACAGTATTTATTAAATAAACAAACAGTATAAGTGAACCTGAGCCGTTTAAATAGTTCAAACTTGTGTTGTCCAAGGACCAACTGTACCTTAATTTTAGTATTGGGGTTGAATTTTAGTATTGGGCTGAAACCAAGAGTTCGTAGTATTGGGGTTGAATTTGGAAAAGGAGAAAAATAATTGTGCTGAGACGTCTGATCATCAGGTGCTGTGTCTGGTCTTTTCTGGATGTCAAAGTATATCTGATTTAATTCTCAAGACAGTTTCAAGAGGAAAGTGGTATCCTGATTTTATAGATGGAAACAGGAAAGCAAAGAGAGATTGGGGAAATTGCCACCTTCAGAATGAATTTAAACAAAGTTGTGGATTTTTCTGTTTTGTTTTAAGATTTTATTTATTGTTTTGTGGGGCGCCTGGGTGGCTCAGAGGGTTAAGCCTCTGCCTTCGGCTCAGGTCATGATCTCAGGGTCCTGGGATCAAGTCCCACATCGGGCTCTCTGCTAGGCAGGGAGACTGCTTCCCCCTCTTTTTCTGCCTGCCTCTCTGCCTATTTGTGATCTCTCTCTGTCAAATAAATAAGTAAAATCTTTTTAAAAAGATTTTATTTATTGTTTTGAGAGAGAGAGAGAGAAAGAGAGAGAACTAGCAAGAGAGAGCACAAGCCAGGAGGAGAAGCAGCCTCCCCGCCGAGCAGGGAGCCCCATGGAGGGCTTGATCCCAGAACCCTGGGATCATGACCTGAAGGCAGACACTTAACAAATTGAGCCACCCCAGCACCCTAAAACAAAGTTTCTATGGCTCTTTGAAACTCCTTCCACTACAGAAGCAGCTCTCAAACTTGAAGGAACATCAGAATCACCAGGAGGGCTATTCTCTCTCTCTCTCTCTCTCTTTTTAAAGATTTATTATTTATTTGAAAGAGAGAACGCACAAGAGGGGCAGAGGAAGAAGAAGAGGGAATCTCAAGCAGACTTTGAGGTAAGCACAGAGCCTGACTTGGGACTTGATCCTAGGACCTCAGATTATGATCTGAGCTGAAACCAAGAGTTGGAAGCTTAACCACCTGAGCCGCCCAGGCGCTGCTGGAGGGCTTTTTAAATATAGATTGCTGGGCCCTACCCATAGCCTTTCTGATTCAGTAGGCCTGTGGTGGGGCTGTGAATTTGCATTTCTAACAAGCCCCCAGGTGAGGGTGCTGGAGCTGGTTTTAGGGCTGCACTTGGAAAGCCCATGCCCTGTAACATACAAGACCTCCTCTACCTCTAAACCTGTTTCAGCCATGCCCTGTTAATAAAAAGTGAGCATTCAGTACCTGAGCAAAATCTTGAAAATCTTTGGCTTTCCGTGCCTTATGCTCTTCAAATGCACTCCCTGTACCCTTGGGGTTGAGGTGGTTTGCCTGGCGGTCCTTAAAACTACAGGTAAACACAATGCATCCTCAAGGAGTGCGGGTTTTCCTTGATGGTAAGTAGTGTAAAATGCCATTTTTACATTAAAATAAACACACAGCTGTGTTATGGAGTAGAATACAAATGCACGTGCATTCCTAAAATAAAGCTCTAGATTTCAAAGAAAGTCTGCCCTTATGGTAGACTGCTTCAGGCTATGCTTCAAAGTCTCAGAGGGTGCTCATTGGCTCTCCTCTGGCAATGAGCGGATTTAGCCGAGGAAGAAAAAAGGTTATTTTACATCGATATTAAATAACCTTTCTGAGCTGAGAGTTTCTATCTCTGGATTCAGATTTGTGTCTTCTTTCTGACCTTATAGTGAGTATTCCTCAGGGTCTAGCCTTCAGTACCAGGTTAAGTCAGTCTTTTTCCAAGGACATACAGAAACCCCAGCATTAGAGATGACATTTTGGGGGCACCTGGATGGCTCAGCGGTTACGCAACTGTCTTTGGTTCAGATCATGATCCTAGGGTCCTGGGATCAACCCCCAAGTCGGGGTCCCTGCCCCATCTCCCTCTGCTGCAACTCCCTGATTATTCTCTTGCTCTTTCAAAAAAATAAAATATTTACAAAAGAGAGAGATGACATTTCTGTTTAACGTGGGGTGCTATAAATTTCAAATTAAAAAAAATGAGATTAATATTTTAAGCCTTATTGTCCTCATGGAAGAAAAGGAACGAAAGTCAATTTGGGGGGATTTCCTTTTTTTCCTTCACTGTGATTCCTAAACACACACACAAACACACACACACTCACACACCAGCAGATAGAACCCTAGATTTTGGTATATACTAGTTCCTAAGTCAGGTGCCTACTGTTTTAGGCTGTATTGACATTTGAAGTGAGTGGCTCTATTCTTTTTATGCCAAGCATGAGTATGGAGCCCTTTCTTTAGGCCCCAATGTGTGGTATTGTGAATGGCAGTAGCCCTCACCTACTTCTAGAAGTTAGCATATAGCTGCTTTCGTATGGCCCATAAGCTCAGTATGGTTATGCAGTTTTAAATGGCTTAAAAAAATCAAAACAGCAATGATGTTTCATGAAAAATAAAAATTACAAGAAATTGAAATTTTGGTTATAAGAAATGCAGTTTCCATAAATAAAGGCTTATTGGAGTATCTCCATTCAGTTTCTTCTTAGCTATAGTAACTTTTGGTTGCTTTCACACTACAAGCACAGAGGTAAGTGGTTATGACAGGGACACTGTAGCCCACAAATCCTAAGAATAGATGATTTGACAGAAGTTTACATATCCCTGAGCTAAACCATACTAGAGACAGGTACATTTCTGCCTTAGGGAACTGGGTGTCATGGATCCAAACTCAGATCATTTCCATGACTTCCAGAATAAGTTCTCTCATTGTCTGTCTATCCTTCACCCAAGGAAACCTTTCACAGCTAGTTGTTTGAATGCTTGGCAACTCTTTGTAACAAAACATGTATGTGTCTTTAAAATAGGATGTCCAAGTTCAGAACTCAAGGCGTTTAGTGGTGGGGGAAGGAAAGTATCTCTTATTCATTCCTATATGGGTATTTTTCAAAACCCTAAATTATGTCAGTAATTTTCTTGCCCTAATACTTAGTCTTTGAAAGGAAAGGCTCTGAGAAAGTGTGTGTGGAGTTTTCTCCTTTATCTCATAGATTCAAGAAAAGTACAGGAAATAAAGACTTTGTGAATCTCTCTAGGTGATGACGTTCGTAGTGAGAAATATAATAGGACAAATAGAATCACTTACTCAAACACAAATACATATTTCCATCCTGCATTCTCCCCAGAAAGCAGAGCCTGAATCAGGGTTTACATCAGCTAGTTCATTACTAAAGGTTGTCCATAGAATAGGGACTTGGGAGAGGAAAACTGGAATAAAGGAAAAAAACAAGGTGAGGGTGCATTCTTTCTGTTTTAGTTTCTTCTTCCTTAAAGAAAAAAAAAGAAAAGCCCTATTGAGATGTAAATCAGATAATATAAAATTCCCCCACTTAAAATGTACAATTAAATCATTTCTAGTATATTCAGAGTCATACATCCAGCATTACAGACAATTGTTAGAATATTCTCATTAACCCAAAAAGAAATCTTATCCTCTTTCATAGTCACTTCCCATTTCCCCCCAACTCTTTCCCAGATTCTGGTAACCACCGATCTACTTTCTGTCTCTATGGATTTGCCTATTTTGGATATTTCATATAAATAGAATCACCTGAGACTGGCTTCTTTCACTTTCCATGTTTTTAAGGTTCATCCATGTTGTAGCGTGTATCAGTACTTCATATATTTTTGTTGTCCAATAACATTCCCTTGTATGAACAAACCACATTTTATTTATCCACAATCAGTTGGTGGACATCTGTGTTTTGTCTTTTTGGCTGTTATAAATGCTGGGAACATTAGTTTACAAGTTTTTGTGTAGATACATGTTTTCAATTTTCTTGGGTCAATTCCTAAAATGGGATTGTTAGATTATATGCAAACCTATGTTTAATGTTTTGTCTGTTTTCCAAAGTGATTGCACCATTTTATTCCATCTATCAATGTTGAGGGCTTCCATTTCTCTACATTCTTAATTAACAACACTTGTTATTATCTGTCTCTTTGATTTTAGCCACTGTGGAGGATATGAAGTGGTATCATATTGTGGTTTCGATTTTTCTTGATAGCTAATGAAATGAAACATCTTTTGCATGCTTGTTGGTCATTGATATTTCTTGAGAAAAACATGTCCATTCAGATCCTTTGCCCATTTTTTAGTTATTTGTCCTTTTATTATTGAATTTTAAGAGTGTTTTATTTATATTAGATACACATATTATATCAGATGCATGATTTGCAAAATGCAAAATTTTTTCTCATTCTTTACATTTTTTTAACTTTATTAATGGTATTTTTTGAAACACAGAAGTTTTAAATTTTGATGTAGGCCAATTATTTTTTTCCTTCTGGCACTTGTGCTTTTAGTATTAAATACATGAAGACTTTGTCTATCTCAAAGTCATGAAGATATACTTCTTTATTTTCTTTTAAGAGTTTTATAGTTTTAGTTCTTACATTTTGAGGTCATTTTTGTGCATGGTATGTGAAGAAATGGCACACTTGATTTTTCCGGTTATACATATCCTGTTGTCCTAGAACCATTTGTTGACAGACTGTTCTTTCCCCCATTGAATTATCCTGACACCTTTGCCAAGGATCAATTGACCATATATGTAAAGGTATATTTCTGGATTCTCAGTTCTTTTCATTGGTCTACATGTACATCCTCAGGCCTGTGCCTCACTGTCTTAATTACTGTAGCTTGTTAATAACTTTTGAATTCAGGAAGCATGTGAATTTGTGTCCTCCAAAATTCGTATGTTAAATTCTGATGCTCCGTGTGATAGTATTTAGAGGTGAGGCCTTTGGGAGTTGCTTAAGTTAGGAAGGTGAGACCCTCATAAATCTGATTAATGTCCAGTAAAAGAGAATCCACAGAGCTCCCTTACCCTCTGTGTATCATGTGAGGACACAGCAAAAAGAAGGCCATCTATGAACCAGGAAGCAAGCTCTCCTCAGGCATCTCAGGATCCTGGACTTGCCAGACTTCAGAACTGTGAGTACTTTTTGTTTTTTAATAAGCATCCAGTCTATGGTATTTGGTGGGAGACTTCCAGTGTTATTCATCTTTAAGATTATTTTGACAATTGAGACCTTAGAATTTCTATATGAATTTTAGTATCAGCCTTCCACAAAGAAGTTTCTTCCACAAAGAAGCCGATGGAGTTTTGGATAGGGACTGTGTTGATTCTGTAGATCACTTTAGTGAGTATTGGCCTGTTAACAATATTAAGTTCTCTGCTCCATGAACATGGATGTCCTTCCATTTGTTCATTTTTTTTTCTTTAATTTCTTTAAATAATGTTTTATTATTTTCAAAGTATAGTTTACACTTCTTTTGTTGAAATACTTCATAAGTATTTTTGATTTTGCAAATGGAATGGTTTTCTTACTTTTACTTTTAGCTTGTTCATTGCTAGTACAAGAAATATAACTGTGTTTTTAAAATTTTTTATACTGTGAAAGCTTGCTGAACTTGTTTATTCTAATAGTTTTTAAGTAGGTTTCTTAGGATATTCCATGCCATCTGAAAAAAGAGATAAATTTACATTTAGTTTTTCAATCTGGGTGTCATATATTTCATTTTCTTGTTGGATTGCCCTGCCTGGAATCTTCAGTATAATTTGGAATATGAGGAGGGAGAGTGAAGATCCCTTGTCTTATTCCTGAGCTTAGGGGCAAAGCTGTAATATTTTCACCATTAAGTTTTGTTAGCTGTGGCTATTTTTATAGATACCTTTTATTGGTTTGAAAAAGTTGCTTTCTGTTTCTGGTTTGTTAAATACTTTAATCATAAAGATGTCTTAACTTTTATCATTTTTTTCCCCTGCATCTTTTGAGATGATTGTGGTTTCTTTTGCCATTTTTTTCTCTTTTCATGGTATATTACACTGACTGATTTTCAGATGTCAAACCAACCTTACATTCCTGAGATAAATCCTACTTGGTCATGGTTTGTTATCCTTTTTATATGTTATTGAATTTAGTTTGAGAGATTTTTACATCTATATTTATAACAGATATTAGTATGAAATTTTCCTTTCTTGTGATACTTCTGTCTGGCTTAGATGTCAGGATAATACCTGGCCTCGTAGGCTAGATTGAGTAATGTTCTTTCCTCTTCTGTTTTTCTTGTTTTGTTTTGTTTTGTTTTGTTTTTTTAAAGAAAAAGAATTTGTGAAGAATTGGTGTTATTCCTTGTTTAAATGTTTAGTAGAATTTACTGTGAAACAATCTGGATGGATAGATTCTTGAGTTGAACAGTAATATAGACCCGTGTGGATGGATTCTGTCCTGTCCCTCTGAAAGACAGAAGGGACAGAAGAGAGGAGCATTTATCTATCCATCAGCTTCCATCCCCCATCAGTCAATAGTTTCCTTGTAAAGTGTTAGCTTCCTTGCACATTTCAGAACTTCCATATATGAGTGCTACATGAATTCTCATAGATACCCTACACTGCAGAGTCAGAGAAGCAGCAGTGTAGCTGAAGAAAAGCAGCATAATGTACAACTTCAGGTAGAAGCTTCTAGTTAGAAACTTGTGGTAGGATCAGTGGTTGCAGTAAATGATTTGAGTGAAGATGTGAATTAGGGTACCAAAACTATTCAATATGGTGCATCCATTGGGGCACTTCAGACTGCTTGTACCCTCCTTTATCCTTAAAGATTTTATTTTATTTATTTGACAGAAACACAGCTAGAGAGGGAACACAAGCAGAGGGACTGAGAGAGGGAGAAGCAGGCTTCCCGCCGAAGCAGGGAGCCCGATGTGGGGCTCGATCCCAGGTCTCCAGGATCATGATCTGAGCCGAAGGCAGTCACTTAACCAACTGAGCCACCCAAGCACCCCCCTCCTTTATCTTTAATCCTTCATAGAGACTTCAAAGTTTGGTCACCTCCCAAATATACAAAAGACTTAAACGTAAAGGTTAGTTGAGCAAGCTTCAACTACTCCTTCTGCATCTCCTCTCCTTTCTCCATCTCTCATTGTGTATTTCCCTCACCTTTACTCAACACTTATGTGCAGACAAGGTGCTGGCCTGGTAGAGGAACTTGGGACTTCATCTTTGTGGACGTGAGTCTTCAGTTATTGTACCTTTGTTGACCATAGTTTTCTACAGTTCCCCATTTACAGTTATTACCAGAAGCAATAAGAGATGCCCCAGAGAATCCCACAGGTACTGTATATACTCCTTCCAGTCCTTCATTGTGTAGTAGCAACCATATGTCCTAATGGTAACGGGACCAATTACAGCTGCCAATATAGTAATTCCTTTACTTGCTTGATGTTCACTTGTCATGAGGAGCCCCAAATGGCAAGGTGGTAGTTGTAAGTTCAGGTTCGGTGGAATCCAATATAGCAGAACCTTAAGTTTTAGGGAGAAGAAGACCAAATTCCCCAGACTGGGAACTGGACATGAAGAACATTGTCTATCTTACCCCTCATTTTTCTAGCCAATTGGTTCTGGCTTTTAGAGACCTAGCAACATGTGCATTATCCATTGCTTCAGTTCCAAGTCCCAGAGCACAGTGTCCCAAACCCAAAGGATGTTGTGCCTGGGGTGGACCTTATTTGAGATTTCAGTGAGCCATTTCTTCATGCCATTAGGCTGATTGCTTCTGAGTAGTATGGAATATAGGACTATTGGGTCAAGTGACCAAATACCCAAAGTTGTACCTTCATAGCCATAAAAAGTGTCCCATAGTTGAGAACAGTAGGATGTGTTTATCTAAATTGGGCGTTCTGTAAGCCTTTGCAGGGAGATGTTGATGGAGGACTGTAGGCCAGGGAGGCAACCCCATATCTGTAGTAGGTATCATTTCCAGCAAGCAAAACTCCAGGTAGGAGTTGTCTAATAAATTAATCTGCCAATAAGTGGCTGGCTGGTCTCCTCAGGAGATAATGCCATACTTAGAGTTCGGCATCAGACTGCTCCTGGCAGGCTGGGCATTTGGCAGTGGCCGTGGTAAGAAGTGCCCCATGCTGTTTGGCCCATGCAGAGCCTTCATTGTTGTCACCATAGCAACTGCGAAAGGGCCCTTTCTGCAACCTCTGGAGACAGTGGGCACTTTATAGTGAGCTATAATATGAAACACAAATAACTTCTATAGGAACCTCTCTAGTAGGTTCACCCATTTGCCTCTTCTTCACATTTTTTTTTTTCTGACCTTATTCCTTTCAGACAGCTGACCAATAAGATAAGCCATTCAGGAATCTCCAGAATTTGGGTTATTTATATTTTAGGACAGGTTATTTCTTCTTCCATTCAAAGTTAATGACCACATGTTCTAGTCTCACCTTTGTCTACTAGAAGGATTTCAGTTCACCCCTTTCTTTGTTTGTTTCTTTGTCTTTTTTTTTAAAAGATTTTATTTATTTATTTATTTATTTATAGAAATATATATAGAGAGAGTGAGCGAGCATGAACAGGGGGAGGGACAGAGGCAGAGGGAGAGAGAGACTCTCGAGTAGATGCCACACTGAGCTCAGAGCTGGACACAAGGCTTGATCTCACAACCCTGAAATCATGACCTGAGCCAAAATCAAGAGTCAGATGTTTAACCAACTGAGCCACCCAGGCACCTCTCTCTTTACCACTTTCAATCAAGGCCATCTATGACTGGAGCTTCTGTGTGGTATCATTCTCAGCCAGCAACAACACGTAGGGCCAATCCATCAGGGAACTAGGCTCTAGGTGTTTTTCTTCTCTGGTACTGATCATAGTATCTGTGTTCCCCTGTAGCTATAAGATATGAAGAGAGAGATGCGTCAGTATGACCTAACAGTTCTAGGAGTCTGGGGCTACCTTTTTATGCAAATTATATATGCCTTCAAGACCTGCTTGTGTCTGGTTCTGGATGTGCCACTCCCATTATATGATGGATTGCTGCTTATAGCTATCCAGCATTATGATTTGATACATCTGATAATATTGGTTCACCATGGGTAATTCCAGACAAAATTATTTGGTGTCTTTGGGTCAGACTCTTAAGATTCTACTAGAGCTCCTTCTCCCTCCAAGAACAGATTTTCAAATGGTGAATAGTATTCTACTACAAAAGACCTGGCCTTATTCTAGAACTTGAAGGATATGCACTAGATTCTTCTCATCAGGCTTGTCAGGGACAGTGCTTTGCATTTTTATTCAACAAGAATACTTCTAGCGCTGTTAAATCTGTTGGGTCATATGCCCTGCGTTCTAGGACAACCTTCAACGCATGCTGGACCTGCTGCAGAATCTTCTCTTGCTCTGTGCCCCATTAAAACCTAGTACCTTTCTGAGTCACCTGACAGATGGCTGAGAGCAACATTCCCAAGGGCAATATAAACTGCCTCTAAAGTCCCAATAGACCCACCAAATGCAGTATATCTCTTTTAGAGCTATGGGGTATGAGGACCGACAACCTCTTCTCTACCTAAGAGAGGCTATCCTGACATGCCCCAGACTGCTGGACATCTATCCTGCTCCTAGGAATGCCACGGTCTGTTAGCTGTAGTTACAGATCTTTGCAGGTCAAGATACCCTGGTTGCCGCTTCGGCTTTACGTTTCCTGACAGTCATTTCATCCATCTTGCCTCTGTCTGTTAAGTAATGCCTCATGGCTTCTGCTCTTGTGCCAGCCCTTTGTCCTTATTGAAGTCATAAATCCCAGTTCCGTGTCAGCATCTCCCACTGTTAACTCTGTCTTGTAGAGCATAGCATTAAGGAGCTGTTCCTCTCTTTCCCAATGACACTTCTGGGCCACCAGCTAAGTCTGCCTCTGAACCCCTGAACTTTTTGAATTTCTGCTTCAGTCTTTTACCAAACCCCCTGTAAGATATTGGGAACCCAAGCCTAGGGTTGGTAGCTGCCTTCTACTTCCCCAGTATGCCATCCTGTGGCTTCCTTGTGCTTGGAAAACACATGGTGCTTTGGGGAAACTTCTGCTTTCAAAAATCTCTAGAATAGAAGCTAGTCCCGTCATCTTCTCTCTGATTTACCCATAATTTCAGGAGGACTCTTTTCATATACCTTCTGTCCTTTGCAACTAAATCTAAGAGAGATGGAAATGACACTAATTTGTTACTGGTTCTTGCTGTCCTTACTTTTCTGAAATCCTGTCTGTCTTCCTCCCCAGCTCAGAGCTTGTTTAGCTCTCCTGTCTTTGGGGGAAGGGTGTGTGGAGGTATGGCCATTACTCACTAGCCCTGAGGTTCCTTTTCCTCCTGGGGGTATGAAAAACAGAACTTTGTACCCCCATGCAGTCAGGCAGAGCTGTTTGCCTCGTTCTCGCCAGTGGTCTGTGGTCAGATATGACATATGTCACATTTGAGCAAAGGTGGTTGTATCAGTCAGTATAGGCTGTCGTAACAACCACAGACTGGATGACTTCAAGAAGAGATGTGTTTTCTCACCAATGTGATGAAAAGTACTGGCAAGCTTGGTTTCTGGTGAGAGCTCTTCTCCTGGCCTGTGGACTGCTACCTCCTTGCTGTGGCCTGGGCCTTTTCTCTGCGTGTGCCTGGAAGGAGAGAGAGAGAGCATGAGCTCTGGTGTCTTTTCTTATAAGGACAGCATCCAATCAGATTAGGATCCTTCCTGATGACCTCATTCAGTATCACTTACCTCCACAAAGGGCCAAATAAAAAATCTCCGAATACAGTCCCATTGAGGGTTAGAGCTTCCACATGTGAATTTTGGGGGAAACACAGTTCAGCCCATTATAATAGTAAAAATCTCCTGCGTCATTCTCCCACTTTCTCTTTTTCTGCCTTGGCAACCCTGGAAACCATGTGATCCAGGTGGTATAGTTACAAGACAGAAGCAAACTGAACCTTGAATCAATACTTAAAAGGGTCCTATTTGGAGAAACAATGGATCCACCCAGAATTTTGACCAGGATACAGTATGTATTAAGTCATGGAGATAGAAGACTCATTCATTGCTGTAGTATGACCCCTTTTATCCTAATACCGGGCGACTATAGCCCGTCATACATATCTTCTACCTAATTTCTTTTTTTCTCATGACTAGTACAAGGTCTTTCAAATCTAGGAAATTTTATTTACAGTTTTCAGTACAGGAATGTCATTGGGGAACAAGACACACCATTTGAAATAACTTTAAAAATGAATAGATAATATTCTGCGTATTACTTGCCCTCCATCACCAGAAGTTTCCATAAAGATCATCTTACTGGATCCACAGTATTTTAGTCCAAAGGCAGAGATACTCTTAAGTTTGAAAATATTCTTTTCATTTAAGTTATTATTTTGCATAACATTTGGTTTCCTGGTGAAAGGCCTTTCTACCATTTGCATTGTAGAGAACAGTACTTCTCCTGGCATGAACTATCAGTTTGAAAATACACCTTTATTTTTAATTGAAAATTAATGTGATGTTCAGAGTCGTCAAACAGTTCTATCTTTAATTTCCCCAAACATGACATTTTCCAGGCCTCTCTTTCTTTGGCTCTAAGGTACCTTTATTTATGTTCTACTCTTAAGGTACACAGAGCTTTCTCATAGAATGAATTGCGTTGAACAAATAACAGAAAAGTTCCCACCCTAAGGAGCTTGGAGTCTGCAGGTAGGTCACTTAATCTAGGCTGCAGAATGAAGAACAGGCGCTGTGTGGGGGCTGGAATTGTTGTTTCTGGAAAGATCGGCAGCAAAGGTATGTTTTAGCCTAGTGACACACAACTGATGCAATGGTACAGTGATTTATCAGGTAAAATGAGACATTTCACAATAAAACAGGCCATTAGGAAGCCACCAGTGAGTCATTACAGTAGGCATTTCCATTTCAAGGATGGCCTCAACCTTGTAGCAGGGAGAGACAAAGAAACGGCTTACCCTTCAGGAGCTCTTGGCATGGCTTAGCTATTTTTTTACTGCTTTTATGTGGTACCTGAAGGGAACGGAAGGGGACAGAGAAACAAATGCAGTCAGCTTTCCATCGCCACTAGTGACAGTACCATCTCCAATTACAGCCTCCCAGAGATCTCTGAAATTGTATTTCTGAAATGGCCATTTATTAAAAGCTTAAGGCTCTTCTGATAAATACCCTGGGAAGTTCCGGCATACTCCTTACAGGGCCAAAGAGATTGTTCCTGCGGTGTGAGAGCAGGGGTGGTGTGGGCTGATGGGGAGACAAGGTGCAGGGCTGTGATTCAGCTTCATGAGTAATGAAGTGACAGGCTGGAAGGCAACTTCATTATCTGTGCTGCGGTGGGTCCATCCATCTGTAGGCAGTGAAAGTACATTGAGAAGGCAGGAGGCATAGAATGGCAAAGGAAGTGCACGTGCTAGTTAAATGGGTGGTCTTGGGAGTCAGAGAAATTTCACTTTGAATCCTGGACTGAGAGAGAGATTTGATACAGGTCACTTAACTTCTCGGAGCCTCAATCTCCCCATCAGTGAAATGGGAATAAGAGTGGTGCCTTACATAAAAGCTTGTATCTATTGACTACAATAACTTGGGCACATGACAAAAATCCCAATAATAACAACCATTCACTTCTGTGGCCACCTGTTAAGTGCTTCATATATTAAAAATACGAAATCTTCTACTTAGAGCCATAAAGGGGCACGTTCCCCTTTGTTGGGAGGGAAGACCAAAGGAAAGTGAAGTTCACTGACTTGCCCAGGGTTACACAGGAAGTGAGTCGGGCAGCCAGTGCTTTTGGCCACAAAGCCCTCCTGCACTGCGGATGGTTAAATACATATTCCAGGCAGCCGAGCAGAGACCACTAGCCCAAGAGGGATATTGAAGCAAATTTCTCCCTTATAATCCATGTGGCACAATTTTGATGTCTTGGCTGCTTGAAACAATGACAGTCTAGGAGGATGTGTTGGAGGGAGTAACCCACAGTGGATGTTCCAATATGGAAGGTAGGATGGTAAAAATACTTACCATCCTCCTCAAGTATGCTGAGAAGGTCAATAGAGACAATACATGCACACGTTATCACATCCTAGGCATGATTATATGGCTAATGATCATTACTTTGTTATAGACCTTATAGTTTCAACCAGGTTTGTTCTCGAATCAGATACTCTAAGCTTCCTTAGTCTCCTCCCTTAGCCTCTGAGTCCTGTTCCTTAGGGAATTGGAGTGAGTGTTTTATAGGAGGATTTCTTCTAAGTGCTTGATAGGCCAAGGTGATGATATACTTGTGTTGGTTGTGATGCTGCTTCCGGGTGTGGAAGGTGGCTGGAGCAGGAGCTCGCTGGCAGACAGGATTTCTAGTCAGGGCTCCATTATTTGTTCGCTGTGTTCACATTCATCAATAATTTATTCATCAGATACTGGATCCAGATTTAACTAAGACTTGGTCTTTGCACCAAAGCTAATAACCTGGTAAAGAAGGCAAACTCTGAAGCAAATAACACAATCTTTCTAAGCGTAGGCTTAGAAAGCGTAGGAGAGTATGTGGTCATTCCAATTTAAAAGGATGAAGTGAACTATCTATCTGGGAAACAATAAAAGGATTTTAATGGCACTATTCACTTTCATACACATTTTGAAGTGCCTACTATACATTAGGAACTGTGCAATAGACTACAGTTATGGTTGGTGGAAAAAACATAAAAACCCCCACAAAGTTATGCCTGTACTCGAAGACTTCACAGAAGAGAATCAGGTATGTGAAAAGGCGAATCGCCATAGAGTGGGTTGGACGCCATGATAGAACCTCAGACATGAGTATCGTTGGTAAGACCATTGTATTAGTGGGGTTCTTGGTGACAAGGGGTAAAAATTATTTGTGTGTATTTTAAGCAGAAAATGGCTAGAGTTGACAGCTCACTGGATTGCCTAGAAGGATGGAAAACCAGGTTGGCAAAAAGGCAGACGTAAATGGAATCTAGATAACCCAGCTAAGCCTTGCCACCGAATCAGTCCACTGATGACGTTTTGGCTGTCACCCGAGTGTCAGCACACCATCCCGGACTGTCATCGCCACTGTTGCCAGATGCTGCTGCTGATCCACTCTGGACTCGGTGCCTCGGACCTGTGCGTGTTTGATACAATGCACGTCTCGTGCTTTCTCCACAATGGCAGAGGGAGCTGGGAAAGTAACTCTTTGGCAGCTTCTATAGTTGGAGCGATTCCTCCTTCCTACTATGTCTGCTAAAGTGAGAAATTCTACAGAGGTAGGAGGGGTGAAGAAACTGGTCAGCCAAAGAGGCATGTATTTTCATCCTTGCTGACTATCTTGTGCCTACTGGTAAAAAAACAAGTTCATTTATTCTCATATCACCTTTATGGAAGGATATGTATAAAGCTATCATTACATGCTATAGTACTTGGCCAAAAGAAAATCCCATGTATTCATACCTCCATAAGCCATGTGTTTCTTCCTTATTTCTTTCCCAGCCAGGCATAAGATCCACACTCACACAAGCAAGCTCCCCAGCTGAAAACATGGCTCTGTACCAAACAACTAATAAGTAGGCCTAGGGTTCTTTTGTTCCTTTTTTTTTTTTTTGAATAATTACTTTTCCTATTTCTTTCTTACCAATTCAGCCAACATACTTTATCTCAAGGAAATTACATTTGCTCACGTAGGTGTGTGAATAAGCAGAATGACAAGAGTTTGTTTTTGCTAGAATTAGATGGATATTGCAATTACTTGGGGAAAGAACGTTTCCCTAAATTCAGCTATGAATCCTCTACAGATCAAAACAAAGATCACTTGAAAGATGCTTCTCTTGCCTTAATACATACTGTATTTTGTGAGCTTGTAACAACCCATTATGTGGTAAAATACTCTTTTTGGCACTGAGGAAAACAAACATATTTTGAAAAGATAAGCCGAATTTTTTGGTCAAACAAAAGGGCTTAAGAGCTTTTCCAGTATGTGTGATAAAGACTGAAAAGGAAGTATTCCGATGTTTCTGTAGCTCAAAAGAGTATTAAACCCAGAGCCTCCATTTAAGATTATAAGGAGAGTCTCCTTTCCTGAGCTCCTGTAGGTGCCTTTCTTTGCTGGGGTTGGGGGGTGGAGATTTCTGTTCACATTTTATGATCTACCCAGCCCCAGGTTTCATCTCGTTTTTAGTCTATTTGTTTGTTTGCCCAATGGTTGGTAGTCTCCTTGAGGACAAAGAGCGTGCTTCTTGGAATGCTTAGCTCTTAGCCATGGCGCTCTTGGCCTCTAGTTAAGTCAGAAATCAGAACCCTAGAAGGGATGAGTGACATGAACAGACATGGCTTAAGAGTATTGTGGAATTTAAGTAGGTATTTATTTTTTATGCTGAGTACATATGTCAGTCAAATAGAGATTTTGAATATGTGTTGTAAGCCGAGTAGCGTATTAGGTATTGGTGCTAGATTCAACATGGAACAACCATAAATCTTCTCTTGTGGAAATGAGAATCCAGAAGAATGTGCTTTCAGGGACAGATAATATAAAATTATACATGGTTCAAGGGGCAGAGAAGAAGTTTTATAATGCATTTCTGGCCAGATGATTGTGAATAATCTGAGGAAAGGTATTAATGTGTTTAATGGAGATGCTGTTGATACGCTTAGATTTAAAAAATATTTCTACGGTTTTTATTTAAAATCTTATCTGGTTAGCAGAAAGGGATGGCAACTTCACTCTCCTTCCTTCAACATAAAGCTGTATATGAAAAATCACATATATTGGGGCACCTAGATGGCTCAGTTGGTAGAGCAACTGCCTTGGGCTCGGGACTTGATCTCGGAGACCCAGGATCGAGCCCCACATGGGGCTCCTTGCTCGGTGGGAAGCCTGATTCTCCCTTTCTCACTCCCCACTGCTTGTGTTCCCTCTCTAGCTGTGTTTCTCTCTGTCAAATAAATAAATAAAATATTTAAAAAAGAAAATAAAAGAAAATCACATATATTAAATTAGGGATATGGAGGAAAATCAAAAACTACACTGTGCTCGAAACAACATCGAAGCAAAAGAATTATAATCCAAGAATTGTGAAGCCAGTTTATTTTTCATAATGAAATTAATAGAACCTATATTATATCATGAGTAAGAATTTAGAAATTGGCCACCCATATACAAACCCTTTTGGGGAAAACATTAAAAAAATGTTCTTCCTGCAAATCAAAATTAATTTATTTTTATTTTTTTATTTTTTTAAAGATTTTTATTTATTTGACAGACAGAAACACATCCAGAGAAGGAACACAGCAGTGGGAGTGAAAGAGGGAGAAGGCAGGCTTCCCGCCAAGCAGGGAGCCTGATGTGGGGCTCGATCCTGGGTCTCCGGGATCATGACCTGAGCTGAAGGCGGTCGTTTAGCCAACTGAGCCACCCAGGGGCCCCTGCAAATCAAAATTAAATCCTACAATATAGTTTTAAGCAGTGCTAAATGCTAGAATAACTGTATTTTAATATGGTTATAATTTGAAATAAGGAAAATGATTAATATAGATATTTTTACCACAACATTATTTAAAATAATACAACTTGGGCAAAAAGTTAAATGTTCAAAAATTAGGAGGATGTCCATATGGTAGAATGTATCAAATAATTTCTATTAAGAAAAGAAAATCATATGCTGTCTAGAGTTGAATATATATATGTGTGTGTGTGTGTGTACATACATATGGACATGTGTGTATATTGGAATATATATTTTTGCTTTCTTATATAATTTTCCTTTAGGAATTTCTACAAAGAGTATAACTCATTTTTTAACATTAGAAATAGATGCAAAAATATAAAAATATGTCTTTTTAAAAGAAAAAATACTCAAAGTTTGGAAAAAAATAGTAAGATACATGTGAAAGAATTTTGTTAAGAATTTAGAATGCTGTAAGGATTTCAATCTTACAGAAAGAGTCTCCCTACAACACAGAGACTCTCCCTTGGCCTCCTCCTCCCCTCTTCCCAAATCATAATGTAGCTATATTCATATCAATAGGAGGCAGAATTGGTATTTTGGGAAACACAGTTTAATGCTAAGAAATGGCCTGAATAAGATAAACTTTTTATTTATTTTGTTGGGGAATAAAAAAGAAAATCAATTTTCTTTTTTTAAAAAAGAATCAATATACAAGGTTTTTCCATTTGTTCCCTTTTTTAGAACCTTCTTAAAATTATATTTGACTTTTTTGGCAAATTGGGAAGAAGAATAAATGATAATAAGAATACATTACAATTATTATATATACTATAAATATAAATAATGTAGATATATAAAAATAGTATACATTTATAATATATTCTATAGCATTATTATTCCTGAAAAGGAATGATGACATTAAAGAGATACCCAGAGACCTCAAATGATTTCTAATATTAAGCCCAGATAAATTGTTTTTTGGAGAAACTTGAAGAGCAGATAAGAGGAAGTAAGCAGGATCCTCGAGGAAAACATATACTATTAATTTACCAAAAAAAAAAAAAAAAGGGAAAGAGAAGTGGATTATAGGTGTGATAGGCTGGTAAATTTGACACCAATTTTTAGGTAAAACAGGCAAATCAATAACAAATGATTGGTGCATTTGTGGAAAAGGGGCGGCAACTGCTAGATGTGTCAAAGGGCAGGCACACAAGTTGCCCTTGCTTTGTTTTATAACACATTAATTACTTGACTTCTAAATTGAGTGATATTTAAAAAAATATCCAGGCATTCATTAGTTTGAGGAAGACATTTGGCAGTTTTTACTGATTTCTTGTTGACCAATTGGAAAGTTCTCAATGAAGAACACGGTCATCAGATTTTACTCGGAGAGGCTGGCTTGTGAATGCCCAGCCTCACTGTGCTGCCCTTTTATCTGTCCCTTTCCCAAAGCTGGTCAGCAACTTAGATGTGGACTGAAAAAGCTAGGCAAATACTGGAAACCTGAAGATCACATCATAAATTTGGAATTCAGAATGATGTAGGCCAGTTGAAACAAATAGATGAAACCAACCCATCTCATTGAACATGATTTAATTCAAATTCAATTGTTTAGGTTAGAAAATAAGGAACAGAAACATTGACCTATCTGGACTGTTGTTAAACATGAGCAGGTTTTTATAGAAACCAAATCTACAAGGAAACAAAATGGTGTAGCAATTAAACACTCTAATTTCTTTTCGAATTGCATTAATAACAGGTTCATGTCAGTTCCAAGGAAGCTGATGGACCTGTCCCAAATCGTGCTTCTCAATTCACATCAGAGTGTGGTTATTCGAGGCGCTTCATTGATAAGCCAAGAAGAGAGTGATCAGAGAATTTCCACTCCGAAATTAAAACACAATTTTTAATTTCTATGAAGTCAAACAAATTAGTTTTCTGATGGTACTGTGGATATTTGGTTTACGGGAGAAAAATTGTTGGGCCCCCCTGATAAGAGTCTTTATTTAAAGGCATTTTATGTAGAAGAGAAAATAGATTAATTTTGTATTGTTCTAGCAGGTGGTAGAAATAGTTATAAGGATATAGAATGCAATTTAGCATGAAGAACTTTTCAAACTATTAGAACCATGTGAAGGTGGAGTGGAAACCGTAGGAGGCAATGAGCTCTTGTAATGGTTAGTGTTCAGATGTGTGACTGACAGCTCTGCAGGTAAGGACTTTTAGAGTGGAAGTTGGATTAAATGGTAGTCTGAAGACTTCTTAAGGTGATCTGAGTTTGTAGATCCTGCTTTTAGCTCCAAAAGCTGAATTTTAGTATCTTGAAAATCACCCTTATATTGTAAGGTGCCTTAGCAAAGATAGTAAACGGAAGCTATGGGGAGGAGAAGAAATGCATTTAGCTTACTGTTCTTTGATAAAGATCTTAGCTGAGAGGAACATTGGCTGTGATGTAGACAGTTGACCCTTGAACAACATGGGTTTCACCTGCAAGTGTGACTTTTTAAATCAATACTGTATGCTACTTTATGTGGATTTTCTCTTCCTTGTGATTTCCCTAATATTTTTCTCTAGCGTTATTGTAGGAATACAGCATATAATACATACAACACACAAAATGTGTTCACCAACCGTATGTTATTGCTAAGGCTTCTGGTCCACAATTGGCTAGTAATAATTAATTCTGGGTGAGTCAGAAGTTACGCATTATAATTTCAGCTCCACGAGGTTCGGTGCCCCAAACCCCCCACGTGGTCCAGGCATCAACCGTATGCATATCAGGGCCTATCTCTACTTATGATTGTTGCTTTGTTCTGTCATCCTTCAACTATTTTAATTTTTAACTCCCCCCAGACTCAGCTTTAGCAATGAATAAAAACTTTTTAAGTAATTACATTTTAGTATGCTTTTAAATAAGTAGAATGGATTTTGTATCTGAATTAAATTCTAACTCTAGGTGGCACACAGATTGTGTTCATGTAAACTTTCACAGTGAGGCACTGGATAGTGGTGTTGTCTGTTTACAGTCTGCATGGACAACTATAATTATGTCCATATTTATAGAATATTTACCCTTCGTGAGACATACTTATAGTCATTAATGCCTTTATTTCATTGAATCCTCAGGAAAATTCTGATAGATAGGATTCCCATGTTATGGATGAGGGGAGTGGGGAGGAGAGATTTTTGGTTATTTGTCATGGTGATTCGAGCCTAGATGTTTACCACTGCACCTCATATCACTACAGAGTAGTGAGATTTATTTTGAATACTCAAGAATCCACGGTTCATTCCACTCTCCCCTTTCAGCCACCCAGCAGATGATACTTTAGGAATTTATCTTTATAACTTTCTTTTTTTTAAAAAACACACAAAAAAATAAAACAGCTACACACGAAAAGAAAATCAGACTTTTTTTTTTTTTTCCTAATTTCTTCTACTCAGCCTATTTACAAGTTAACTTTCTAAACTTCCAGGATGGCTTCCAAAAGCTAAATTTTCTAAAAACAAGATTTTATTTATTTATTTGACTGAGAAACACAGCTATAGAGAAAATACAAGCAAGGGGAGAGAGAGAGAGGGAGAAGCAGGCTTCCCACTGAGCAGGGAGCCCGATGCGGGGCTTGATTCTGGGACTCCAAGATCATAACCTGAGCCAAAGGCAGACGCTTAATGACTGAGCCACCCAGGCACCCCCCAAAAGCTAAATTTTTGAAATTATGTACTCCGGCCGGTCTCAATTTGTTACACTTCCAGACATCATCCATCCTTCCAGTACCCCTAAAATGTCTCTGGGTCTCACCTAAGACCACTCTTTGGAGTCCACAATGGGTAGAGTCCTGACCTGTAAACAAAGAAAGAGAAGATCCACAGCCTAATGAAACACAAAGTTACATAAGAACACGTTCAGAAGGATATACACGGAGCGGGCATAAATTAATCTGTAGGGGTCAACGACCTAATCTGATGTATTTCTATGGAATGTTGACTACCATGGCTGACCGTATGATTAAAAGTTTTTTCGATGCAAATATTGTAAAAGGCATTCTGCAGTCAGAGCCAATTTCCTGCTATTCTATTCCTTTCAACCAGGCAGGATTAGTCATTGATTTCAGCAACAAGGAACTCATCCAGTCTTGTGACCTGCTGTTGATTGCCTTCCTTGTTCACTGAGCAGGCCACAGGAGGCAGTAAGGTTACTAAGTGGGAAGTATTAATTCAACCAAGTATCTAAACAGCCTCATTGAGATAAGGCTGTGACATATCTGTAACAATTTTCTTTGCTCTTGTTTCTATGAGTGAACTTGCTTTCCTCATGGAAAAAAGCCTTTGAGAGCCACTCTCATTGGATACTCTATTGCAAAGGGAACAGAGATGGGTATCTAAACCATTCATTCTTTATTAGTTTGGGAGCTGAAAGAGAAGGACTTTGGACAGTGCAAACCTCTTTTTTCCCCCTCCGTCTTTCTATCTCTTCCTGGTTTTCTCTCTCTCTTGGTATCCTTCTCTCCTTTCCTGCCTCCCTTCGGTGTATGTTCACTCCTAAGGCCATTCCTCAGTTAAAATAGTTTTGCTGCAAGTAACTAGCTATTAGAATCACAGAATGGGAAACGTCCTCTCAGTGCTATAATTCTTCAGGGAGATCAATTGTAGAGAAAATATTTTGGTGCGTGGGTGCTCCAAATTTCCATTGAAAAGTCTCTAGCTAAAAGTCTCATGCTTATTGAGAGAAATGGTTATCTGATTGGATGCAGGGCTTGGCAGAAATCACTTTTCAGCTCAGACAGGGGATGGCGACAGAGTCTCATTACGTTAATTTTATTTACAGGGCAGCCCGGTTTCCTGTGCTCTGAGCTGGGTGCTTATTCAGCTGCCTTGGCGTAGGTGGGCTTGCTGCACGGCGTGTTTTTGTTTCCGAACCATTT